>JBBPPG010000018.1:0-98421 GCA_038091855.1 Leccinellum luteum | reverse complement strand
GGTACCACTCCAGCTGCACGGAAGTCCAAGCCTATCCCCGGTCTCGGAAAGTCTCAGCCCAAACCCCTGCCAGCCTTAGAGGCACAAATTACTTCGGGATCGCGAGCCTCCAAATATATTGGTTTGACAGCCAAGCAATTGAATTCGCGCCCAAGTCCCAGTCGAAACGAGCATTTCCTCAATACATCCGCTTCTCCATCTCGGACTTCTGTCAGTGCAGACGGTGGCGCACGATCATCCGATTCGCCATTTACTACTCCAAAAATTGGTGCAATGAAGGCTCTCAGTTCCCTGAACAGTTCTCTCGCGCCTGGGACCAGGCCCAGAAGTTCCCTCAACACCCCTAGGCCCAGGGTGCCCAGTGCGGTCGCGATGCCTCCACCCGCATCACCGGTGCGAACAACATCCTTTAGTAGTCCGTCTTACTCCCTCAATGATGATCCTGCGTATGATGACAAAGAACGCCGCCCCCCTTCCTCTCTGGATCTTACCGCTTCGGGTCAGGCTCTGCAAGATAAGATCAGCCACCTACTAGGCAACTCGACAGTTCCCGAGCCGTTGGAGGTTCATCCTGTCTCATCGCCTTCCCTCGTCCAGTCTACTACAGCCGATGCTAGCGTGATCGATGCTCATGAAGCCAAGTTATCTGCTCTCAATTCCCGCCTGGAAATACTCCAGAGGGAAAAAGCTTCTTTGCAGGAGTCGGTTTTATCGCTTCGCTCAGACCTCGAACGTCGTCAAACCTTGGAGCGGGATCACGAGTCCGCCCTTTCCACTGCTGCAGAGACAGAGAAAGAGTTACGTGCAACGGAGCGAAGATTGAGTGAGAAGGATTCGAAACTGGAATCACTCGAGCGCTCGAATGCACAGATTACTGCAGAATTGGAACGCGCTAAAGTGGAAAGCGAAGCACGTCTGAATGAGGTGCAGGATAAACTTGATACCAGCGAAACGTTGGTCCGAAATCTCAAAGAGGCTATCGAAGCTAAGGAGGGCGTAGAGCACAAAAGTGACACGCTTTTGAAGACCAAGAACGCGGAAATCAGCCTTTTGGAGTCACGGCTAGAAAAAATCTCAACCGAGCTAGATATAGAGCGGAAAGAGCTGGGGTTGCAGATTGACGAACTTCGTCAAGCAGGACAAGTGAGAATATTTGCATTGTTAATCTTCCTCTCTGACGTCTCTTCTCGTCAGGAAACTATTGCACTTTACGAGGAACGTCTCAGCTCAGCGGACTCGAGGCGATATGAAATGGAAGATAGGATCATCGAGCTTGAGGAGCAGCTGAGAAAAGTAGCAACACCACCTTCACCCGGCCTTGCAGCACAGCGCGCTACCTCAGCTCTTGAGATCGACAATGAAACGCTTCGAGAGCAAGTTCAACACCTTCAGAGAAAGCTCTCGACAATGGAGGATACCCTAGAGGATGCCCGAGTAGCAATAGAAAGGGAGGAGGCCACGACGAGAGAAAGAATCAAACGCTTCAGGGAGAAGGAGGAATCTATGCGAAATGAGTTAACTGAAGGTCGCAAAGCGGTAGAACAAGTTGCAAAAGCCGAAGCATTAACCAAGAGTCGCATCGAGGAAGTAGAGGAGGCGCTGAGAGAGAGCACGATTGCACTTGAGAATGCAAGAGCCGAAATCGAGATTCTGCGCACGGATGCCGCAGTATGTCACTTCGTTTGTCCTTGATTTTCTGCTGACCTCTCTTAAGACAGCTGATATCAGTGCTGAGAATGTAACCTTAAAAGTTGCTGAAGTCAGCCGTCAAGCTGCCTTGGAGCGTGTTCGGTTAATAGACGAGATCCGAGATCTGAAAGACGAGCTCGAACTCTTACGCTCCGCATCGCAATCGAACACGAAGACGAACGATGCAGAAGTAGGTGAAAAACATTTCAGGCTGATGTCGGCTTATTCCCTGCCACAGGATGCACGCTGGCGCTCGATGTTCGAGGATGAACAAGCCGAAGTTCAGTCGTTACGCACTACTTTAGACGAGCGATCGGCCGAACTGGACTCCCTTCGTAAGAAACTAAATCGCGAGGTACCAATGAACGCTATACACGAACCCACCAAGTCACCGTCCAAACATGAATCAGAGGAGATCAAGGGACTCAAGTATGATGTTTGAGAACAGGCTACCGCGGGTACTGAGTTGAAGATTCGCAGGCACATTGTCCAAGAACTGCAGAAAGAGACGCTGGCTGTCTCACAGCGCAACAAGTTGTTAGAGGCCGAGAACAGGCTTCTGATAGCTGAAACCGATCAACTCCGACAGGCATGTTCTAGCTGGTCACTCTACTCCATGTATATCTCCATGAAATTTCCCACAGGAACTCACGATCCTCGAAGACAATGTTGAACAAGGCCTCTTGAAACAAGAAGCTGCCCTTGATGCTGACGATCGTCCTTCGGCTCTCCCCATGAACCTTCAAACGAAGTATGAAGTATGTTGTGACCCCTATTGCAATCACCGGCCGGTGACCTCATCATACATTTAGAGTGAACTCGAGCAGCTCAGAAAACGACTTTCGGAGGCAGAGATCAAGACGGCTCGAATAACACATGACGTTAGTATGGTGTTGCCGTCACGTCGACAAAATCTAACGAATGTGCAGCTTAACAAGGAAATTAGCGAGCTCGAGACGCTCATCGAATCAAAGGTGAATTTACGGATCATTTTTGCGTCCGAACTATGACTAACCATGGTATCACAGATCTACCGCGAGGTGTGTTGATTTGCCAGAATCATTAGCTGATACTCATGCTACTCCACAGGATGAGCTCGAACAGGAGGTCGAGCGACTGAAGGAGAAACTCTCCCGATCCAAGAAATCGTCCAGGGGCAGCACGGACCCAGCCGACTTGGGACTACGCCGGGTGTCGAGCGCATCAACTGCGATGAGCAGCGACGATGACCTGCACTCCGCCACTCGTGAGGACATATGTGAGATTTGTGAGCGGCCAGGCCACGACATCTTCACATGCGATCTTCTCAAAGAAGATGCGCCTGCACCACTCGTGACACGCTCTAAACCGAGCTCACAACTGTATTGTGTGGATTGCGAAGGCTATGGTCACATCGCCTCTGATTGTCCTCATTCACTGGACGTTTTCTGATTTTCTTTCTTGTTAAATCTGTTTTCTCCGTTTTGTTTAGTGGAACTAAGTAGTGTATGATTTCTAGAGCCTTTTGGATATACCGCAACTTGTAATCGGACGGATACTACTATATTACGTAACATCTTCACTGTTAGTTCTCACGCAGAGCTTGACGCAGAGTGCAAAATTTCGAGATAACGATCTCACAATTGCGCAATCATGTCCCGCTTCTTCAGACAAGCCGACGACTCTGACTCTGATACAGAGGAATCCGATGAGGAACTCCTTACCAGCGGCGACGAAGAGGCTCTCAAAAAAACAGCAGCGAAGCCAACGGGCATGTCTCGGTTCCTTCGCACGGCTGGTAGCGACTCCAGTAGCTCGGAAACGGAATCAGAGTCTGAAGAAGACAGCGACGCCGAACCCGGAAAGAAAAAGGGAAGGTTTCTACGGAACGATTCCGACGACGATGAGAGTGAAGACGATGAAGACGTGAAGCGTGTTGTCAAAAGTTCCAAGGACAAGCGCCTCGAGGAGATCGAGGCGACCGGTAAAGTGATGGACAATGCTCTCAAAATCAACGACTGGGTATCCATATCTGCGGGTTCGCTCCTTCATCAGATTTCCGTGCACGCCACTGACCCGAATATAAAGAATTCGAGAAGCTGTTGCGTCTGGTGCAACGCCAAAGCAACGTTGCCGAACCCATTCCCCCATTTTTCCTCAAAACGCTTCTGAGCCTAGAGGATTCCTTGAATACTGCTTTGGCCAAGGAAAAGGAAGCGAAGAAAAAGATGAATGCCGTGAACGCGCGTGCATTGAACTCCATGAAGCAAAAGGTTAGGAAGTCGATGAAAGAGTACGAAAAGGAGATGGCACAGTATCAAGCCGTAAGAAATGCATTCGGACCTGTGGTTCTTTTTTCAACTTGCTACAGGACCCGGAGGCATTTGAACGCGAACACAATCTCCACACTCATCCCGCGGAAGCTACGTCTGCAAAAGCGGCGAAGAAGCCGAAGAAAATCGTTGAAAGTGACGGCGAGGAAGAACAATCTGCAGAGGATGATAACTTCACCACGGTTGGAAAAGGTGGCAAAGCCATGCAGTTCACCGCAGACGCTATCTTCAAGACTCTCAAGATCGTACACGAAGCCAGGGGCAAGAAGGTTTGCAGGGTCTGATTACCGTTCAGATTGTAGCTGACGGATGAGCGCTTTAGAACACTGACCGGGGAGAACAAATGCGTATTCTGGAGAAACTCCTCGAGGTCGCTATTACACCCTACCAGCGCATCCGTGTTCTTTTGGCCCTGGTCTCTTCACGGTTTGATTACAACTCGTCGGTGGCGTCCTATATGCCTATAGATCTATGGCTAGCGGCTGAGCGCGAAGTCGATAAGCTCATTTCAATCGTCGCCGCAGATGCAATATACTTGATACAAGAGATCACGGAAGAATACGACGAACTCCTTGAACGCTCCCCTGACACTGAAGCCGATGGCATCGTTCGCATCAGGGGTAGTATCATTAGCTTTGTGGATCGTCTCGACGACGAGTTTACCAAGAGTCTGCAAAACATCGATCCTCACGGCACAGAGTATGTGGATCGTCTGAAGGATGAGAAAGTACTTTACCGGACAATATGTCGTGCACAAGCGTTCTACGAAAGTTCTTTACAGCTGGAGCCACTTGCACGAGTGATAATGCGACGCCTCGAGCACATCTACTCAAAGGTATGGTCTGGAACTTTGATGATCGCCTATTTTACTCATTCCTCTTCAAGCCAGATGCAGTTGTCAGCGCCCTCGAGTCTTGTCTCGCCAGCTCGGAGGTTTCTCCAAACGTTTCGTTAGCTTCTTCCTCAACGACATCGAGCCTAATCCACGCTCTGTGTGTCCACCTTTATAAAGCCGATAACTCATTGCTGCGCACCAGGGCTATACTGAGTCACATATACCATCACGCTCTTCATAACGATTTCTATACCGCTCGTGACATGTTACTGATGTCACACCTTCAAGAGTCCATTCACTCTGCTGATGTGGCCACACAAATACTCTACAACCGCACTGTTGTTCAACTTGGCCTGTGTGCCTTCCGCTGTGGTTTGATCAAGGAATCACAAGCGATGTTGCAGGACATCTTCGCAACCCAGCGTGTCAAGGAACTTTTGGCCCAGGGTGTCCACCAACAGCGATTCCAGACGCAACTCACTCCTGAACAAGAGCGAGCTGAGCGGGCAAGACAGCTTCCATTCCACATGCACATCAACACGGAACTCTTGGAAGCTGCCTTCCTTGTGTCAAGCATGCTTGTAGAGATTCCTTTGCTCGCTTCTATTGACTCGGATGAACAGAAGAGGAAAGTGATTTCAAAACCTTTCCGTCGTCTGTTGGATTTCGCGGACCGCCAAGTTTTCACTGGACCACCTGAGAGCACTCGCGATCATATCATGCAGGCAAGCAAGGCACTCCAAGATGGCGAATGGGAGAAGTGTCGCGATCTCATTCAGAGCATCAAGATCTGGAGCCTTATGCCAGAGTCTGCGTCGGTGAAGGAGATGTTGGCCAAGTGAGTCTTTACGACAACATCTGGTGGAAGAGACCATTTAACAGGTGTGTTTAGGCGCATCCAAGAGCAAGGTCTCCGAACATATTTGTTCACATATGCACCGTTATACTCCACCCTCTCACTTTCTCTTCTTTCGCGGACGTTCTCGTTACCGCTGAGGACGGTGACGTCCATAATTTCAAAGATGATTTGGAATGAGGAACTGTCCGCATCCCTTGACCCATCCACTGGCGTCGTCGTATTCCACCGCATCGAACTTACTCGGCCACAGCAACTCGCCCAGGTCATCGCCGAAAAAGTTAGCAACATGGTTGAACAGAATGAAAAGGCATTGGACGTAAAACTCGGTACTGCCACGGGATGGGGAGATCGGGGAGATACAAAAGGCGAGAAACGAGGTGAACAGACCCAAGAACGCCGCGGTAGAGGAGATAGAACAAGAGGTGGCTTACGCGGTAAGAATTGGTTTATGCGGTCTGTGCAGATTGGTTAATCGCGGTCTACCATAGGTGGAACCCGTGGTCGTGGTTCTCGGTTCGCACAAGGTCTCGGTAACCAGATGGCAGGACATTCGTCACAGCGAACACGATAGATGGGCTGTATTAGCCTCCGTCTTACTCTATAATGTCTTGTTTCTAGTACTATACAAGTACTATTCGACTGAGTCATCACTCGCGTCCGAGCCTTCAGCTTCGTCGTCGTCGTCCAGATCCTCGTTCTCAGCTCCCCAATCAGATACGTCAAGTTTCTCGTTTCGAACGCTTTCTGTGGGTGAAAACATGAAAATGACAATGGCATGAGATTCAGAAAAGCTCACCATTTTCTTTCACTTCGTATCCGCCCTGCGTGACACACCGCACCAATTCTGCCTTGGTCCCGACTCTTGTATTCCTCCCAAGAATACAGCCCTCGAGTTTCGCCCTGTATCAATGTTCAGCAGCGCAAACAAAAGTGCCCGTGCCTCACGCTCACCCATCTGAAACCAAGCAGTGGTCGAGCAACACGCAGCCGACGATCTTCACCATTTTCCCAAGGATGCAATGCTTCCCAATGATAGATTTCTTGATCGTCGTCTTTTCGTCGACTTTTGTGAAATCCCCGATCGTCGAATCGGATGAGATCGATGCTTTTGCGTCGATGAGGGCTCGTTTCTGCGGGTCGACGGGTAAGGTATAGGATGCGTCGTTTATAAACTACATGAACCACGGTGAGTCAAGGTAAACTTGTATGTATGCGAGGGCCGTACATGCCGGTTGGCTTCCAGATAGGCGGGTAGGTTATTGGCACGAACGCAATAGCCATCTTCTGCTCGGTGAATGATGACACCGACTCTAAGGCTGCTTGGCTCCATAGAGACGTGGTCTGAGCCTGTTGGGCTGGGTGGAACAGAGTATACTAGCTCCCGGCCAAGTTGGAGTGGCGAGGATGCACTTGGACGAGTGAATGTCGATCCTTTGGTCTTTGTGGAGCTGACTGTGTGGAGGGTGGAGTGTTTCATTGGAGTGCGTGCCGCAAAGTTGGAAAGCGAGCCCAGGACTAGAAAGGGATGATAAACGAACCAGGCGTCACCTGCAAAGATTCACGTACCACGTCCATACTTCAAGCGCTTCGTCGCTTGGTATTGCACTTTGCACAACCAAGGGAAAAAGTCCTCCCGCAGAGAATCCAGTTCGGTCTTTCGGTGCAGGGCGTCCAGTATTTCACGTTTGCAAACACACACATGAGAATCTTGGAATCTGGTGGAGAGTTTCGCCCGAGGGTAGCGGGAAAGCAAGCTCATCCTCAGTTCGAGCTCTTCTGCGTTCTTGTCCGTGTTGTCGAGAGTGTCGATGTACAGCAATGTTTCGGTGGAGTCATCCCAGACTATTGGACACGATTGCGAAGGAGGGCCCCACTCGTCTGGAGCTGCAGATTTCTCCGACTTGGTTGATTCAAACCAGCAAGTGGTGGCGATCGCGCCATCTGAAGATACTTCAGAGCGGAATTTATCCAGGAGTTTCGAGAGGGGAAGCGTCGGAGGAGGGATAAAGTCACAAGGGAGCAAAACAAAGTCTTCTTGGATGCGGCTTGAAAAGTGCCTGAGGATGGAGCATGTCCCGACACTCAGTTCCTGTGTCTCATCGAACGACTGGATGTCGACGTGCAGCGAGGAAGAGGATACAGATGATTCGGAATGGATGTAGTGTGATATAGAGGGACGATGAGAGGAAGGGCAAATGAGGAGGACGTCTGGCAACCATGTCTATGATATGCACTGAGCACATCAAAACTATCGCACCTTTGATCCCGGATTGCTCAACCCAGGAGAGGGCGTAGTCGACCATGGGCTTGTTAGAGATGGGGAGCAGCGCTTTGGGGAAAGGCTGGTCCCCGACGTCGCCTGTCAAAGGAAGGAGTCTTGTGACGGTCAAAATCACTGAAGGGACACAGGAACGGGCTAGTGCTCACTCATTCCCGAAACCTGCAAGAATCACAGCGAGAAATTCGCGGGGAACTGACTGAACTGGCTCGACGCTGAAGTCCATTACTGCAAGCTTCAAAGAGAAAGATAAGCTTAAGTTCAATCGAGTCGAGTCACGATCATGTCATTGCCTTTTCAAGGATCTCAAGATCTACCAGCTACCCTCAACGCTACGACTCCTTGCAAGACAGCGACCAGCCCTAGCATTCCCCTTCACCAGATAACGCCAACACCGTATCTGAAAGTGGCTGTTGAGATCTTCTCGACACAATAGCTAGCAGAGACGTATTACTCAATGACTGAGGAACATCCGACCCTTGGTACGACGGCGCTGGAGGACTTTGCGTCCGCTGGGTGTTTTTTTCCTTGCAAGAAAGCCGTACTTCCTCTTTCTTACTCGCTGCGATGGTTGGTATTCCGTACCGCGGGATGCGAAACGAACACTGGTCATGTCGGTGAGGCGAAGCGGGAGCGCCCACCTCAGGGGGCTCAATGTCCTGGCCGCAAAGAGGGTGGGCTGGATTATCCGAGTTGCCCTGGTGAAGGATGAGAACAAACTCATGGACAACATCCCGGTTGGAGGTTTAGTAGAAAGTTATTACTTGGATTCCCACGCTGGGCGTAGTCAATCTCAAGGACATGAGCTTGCTGTAGCATTATAGCATAGCTTGTAACATCTCCCGCTACCCACCACCAGCCATTCCTCGCCATCTTATTCGACACGCCCGCTGTGAGCATGGCGCAGACCTCCGTGCACCAGCTTTTCCGACGTCTCGAAACCGTTGGCAAGGGTGCCTATGGCTCCGTTCACAAGGGTGTCCATCTACCTTCAGGTAACATCATGGCGCTCAAGATTATCAACCTCGATACCGCAGACGACGATGTTGAAGCTATCCAGCGCGAAGTAGCCCTCCTGACTCAGCTACGTGACGCCCCGAACGTCACCAAATACTACGGTTGCTTCTTAGATGGACCACGCGTCTGGATTGCGATGGAGTTTGCTCAGGGAGGTAGTGTCCGTACCCTCATGCAAACTTCCAAGGACGGGGTACTCGAAGAGCGCTTTATCGTCCTCATCACCCGCGAAGTCCTCACTGGGCTTGCCTACCTGCACAAATCCGCGATCATCCACCGTGACATCAAGGCTGCAAATATTCTCGTCACCGCGACAGGAAAGGTCATGATCTGCGATTTCGGCGTCTCTGCTTTATCGGCCACGACGACGAGCAAACGAAATACCCTCATGGGTACCCCTAATTGGATGGCACCAGAGGTCGCCCAGTCGACGCCCGTGTACGACAGCAAGGCGGACATTTGGAGCTTGGGTATCATGGTATATGAGATGGCCAAAGGTGCCCCCCCACATTCAGACCTGAGGGATGCGATCAAAGTCATGCAACTCATTTCCAAAGTCAAACCTCCTAGATTGGGAGAAGGAGATGGTAGCAAGGACATGAGAGATTTTGTTTCTCACTGTCTTCGAGAATCACCTAATGACGTGTGTAACTAGAAATCGAGACTCGATCATCTTGCTGATGTGCCTATTAGCGCCTTTCTGCAGACGAGCTTGCTAAAACGAAGTGGATCAAGTCTGCTGCAAAAGTAAACTTATCCGTGTTAAGAGAGCTAATACTCAGGTATGATGCTTGGATTCAAAGCGGGGGATCCAGAGCTAGCCTTGCAGAGCCTCTCGACTGGGAGAGTGAGGAGATGAAAGAGTAAGGTCTGTTCGTGGTACACGGGGAAACCTGCTTACGCTTTTCAGCCTGCAAAAAATCACTGAAGAGAAGGATGAACTCTGGGAGTTTGACACCGTTAGGCGTAATTCGCTCAGGAATGCACTCAATGAGGACGGAGATGTGGAATCCCCCAATCCCGTTGACATGCCTTCATTAGTCCCCACGATACGCCCTGCACCAACCCGCTTACCAACTTCTTTGCGTGGCCTCTTTGACGACGGTACTACTACAAACGACACACTCAAACCATCACTTCCATATCCACTCCCCACGACAACAACACCGACGGTCACCCCTCCCACTGTACACCGTTCTTCGTCGCCCGCAAGAGAACCAGCTAGTACGAAGAAGGTTGGACTTCCGGAAGTAGTAGACGATGTCCAGTTCGCCAAATATAATGAATTTTCCTTCCCAAGTCTCCGACCCCGTCGCTCACAAGATATCATACCTTCACTACCCGCCACTCGCTTTCCTCCATCAAGCCCTTCTCCGATTTCTAGAGCACGATCCTCTGATGCGGCTAATGCAGAGTATTCTCCAGTCGAGAGCTCTCCGTCTCGAGTTCCCCTCGCAAGGAAACCCAGTCTTATCCGCCAAGCTTCAGTTGCTGTAATGGAAAGTACACCGACGTCACCCCTCATGCCACCTGTCAGGCCTTTCGCCGCACGGGAGAGAAGCGGCAGTTCTTCCAGCAAGGGAAGTGACGGTACTAGTTCCTCTAAGAGTTTGATTCTTCCGGGGCTGAAAGACGCTGTAAAGGTAAAGCTGACCACATTTTATCTTCTGCCCAGCCTCTCGTTGATTCTGCCAGGTCCCCTTTCTCACGTCAGAGCATCAAATGGGAATGACCGACCTACTCCCCTCATCTCCGTCAGCAATGATGTCCAACTCTCAACCCAACATCCATTCGCCTACTCCGCTCGGTTCGCATAACCTGGGCTTCCGCGCAGATGCGAACGCATCAACAACTTCACTTCCCAACACAAGAAGCTGTTCACCATCACGCTCTGACAGGCGCGGGAAATCTAGTTTCTCCAAGTTCTCTCACGCAACATCGCTATCGTTAACATCTGTGCCTGTAGAGTCCACTCTCGGCCCACCTATTCAGCCACTGGACTTTGCTTCTCTCACGGAGTCACAGGAAGCCACTAATTCCTGTCTCGCTCGGACGGTGGATGATCTCACGAGGTGGTTTTCCGTCATTGAGGTCGGTTTTGCAAATATGCTGGAGCAGTCAGGTAGCGACGCAATCGCCGAGGAGCAAGAGGAGACGCCAACGGAACGGGCATCATTCAACGCCATCGGTGATGCAGAGAGCAATGTCCATATATACAGGCAAGACATGTCATAGCGGCAGAACTTCCTTGAAAATGTCGGTGGAAGACCCCGTACTTCACGCATCGCCTTGCTAGTCGTCTGATGGACCTTATAAATTGGAATTTCCTAGTGAACTGCGTCCTGGTATCTATCCAGATCATCTACGGCGATCTCAGATGTAGCTATGCTCGCTAAGGTAGCTCGCAATAACCTCTACTG
This sequence comes from Leccinellum luteum, assembly GCA_038091855.1. NCBI lineage: Eukaryota > Fungi > Basidiomycota > Agaricomycetes > Boletales > Boletaceae > Leccinellum > Leccinellum luteum. Next base: position 87,011 of record JBBPPG010000018.1, on the reverse strand, counting down.
CCTTTTTCAAATCACATTGATCGGTTTTGATATGAATTTCAGGGTGTTCTGGCGCCTCGTACGGTGCAGATATGCCAGTGAAATCTGGTATTTCCATATGACCCCCGTGTTGGAGCAATGGCAAATAGGTTCGGCTTACCTTTGATCTCTCCGGCACGAGCTTTCTTGTACAATCCCTTTGGGTCACGTTGTTCTACAACAGAGAGAGGAGCATCGACAAAGACCTCCACGAAGGACAGGTTGGCCTTTTGGTGGAGTTCACGAACTGATTGCCGATCTGCAAGGTAAGGAGATATGAAGGCAGTAATGGTAATGCAGTCTGCGTCGGTAAACAACTTTGAGACCTTCAAACGACTCATCCGTCAGATTAAGTAACCCAATATTGTTCGGGTGTTCGTACCTCCCCGATTCGCCGAATGTTTTCGACCCGGGATTTCTCGTCGAAACCGAGGTCCTTGTTGAGTCCGAAGCGGATGTTGTCCCCATCGAGGCGATAGGAAAATTTATTTTGGTGCAAAAGATGCTGCTCGAGGGCGCAAGCGATGGTAGACTGCAGACTCACTGAGTGACGGATCGAGAAGATCTGATGAAGAGATTGCGCCAACCTTTCCGCTGGCGCTCAGACCAGTGAGCCATATCGTAACTCCCCTCTGTTTGAGTAAGGCAGATCGTTCAGAGGCGCTGACAGAGCCTGCCAAGGGAATTGTCAGCATCCTGGCCCATAGAACGCGGGCAGAGACGGATGTGCATACCCTCGTGAAAAGTGATGTTAGTCGCCATGGTCTAAAGGTGATGCTCTGAGGGAAATTGACCGATCAGCCGATCATCCATATCCTTTTATATGTTTCTCTTCAAGTTCTTGCGAGCGTGGTTGTTGAACGTTCGAACTTCATCACAGCTTGAGAAAGATCGATTCCACTGCCGAGGTATTAGAACGCACAACTTGCCTGATGCATTCGCACGAGATGGAGTGTTCAGTATTGGATGACGTTAGATTGTACCTGACACAAGAATGAAACCGAGGATATTCGTACTACTCTCTACCAACTGCAAAGTCCCTCATGGTCAGAAAACAAAACAAAACGAATATGGTATCGTAACGATCAGAGGAAAACAGCATCACGAAGCAGACGCGCATAACCAAATGATCGACTTTTTGACCGCCTCAGTGACCTCCTTTGTGCTCAAAGGCTGATCTACCGGAGGACAGTGTATGAAAAGCACCCTAGTCGTCGGCTTATCGGTTTTGGGGATAGAGCGTCGACACTCTGCCAACGAACAATAATAGATGAAGTCGCACAAATAATGACCGGCGTCTAGGGAAGAGTACACTTGCTACAAAATATGTGAGAAAAAAAAGCAAACGAATCAGGCATTTACATAGTAGTTTCACAGGCGAAAATACTGCGCTCACCTCTACGCCCGACTGTTTGAGATGATTTACAAGCTTTTCTACGTCGACGTCGGTATAGATCTCTTCTGGAAATGATTCATATCCCTTTCCGAATCCACGTTTTGGGGCTTCGCCACCTTCGATAGGACCCTCGATATCGATATCATAGCCCAATCGCGCCCTTTCCATCCGCTCTGCCAATGAAACTTCAGAAGGACCTCGAGTAGCCTCTTCACGTGCAACACGGACGGCGGGTGCATGGCACCCATTTGCGTCCTTCATGTTGTATCCGAATTTATGCCCGATTCTCTCGATCCGGAGTGGACCCCGACCGGCTACACCGACGTGAAGAATAAGATCGTAACCGTTTGGAGGCGGGGGGAAGGTATTTTCGATCGGGGGAAGAACGGGGGGCCTAGCATGAAGACCTGGAACGATGGATAAGACACCTTCATACGTGACGGGTACGTTGAGGGCAGTTATGCGGATTTCGCGAATGGTTGCGCCCGGGTCGGAGATGGAGTCGGATGGAGTCGGATTGCTAGGATCTTCGTCGGACACTGGCACCTCTGTCTGTATGACTGTATTGTGAAGGGGCTGGACGGCGAGCCATGACGGATTGACAGGATAGCGCGAAAAGGGCTGGGCCCGGTGTGGGTCAGGTGCAAGCAAAGGGGATGGAAATAAATCAAAGTACAGGATAAGGTGGACTCACACCAAAGCCAGTAACGAGTACAGAATACGGACGAGGCTCAGAAGTGATCGTTGCGCCGTTGACAGCTGGCATGACGGCAAAGACAAAGAAGACGATAGTACTCGTGGGAACTTATCCCGGGCAAGGCCGGATTAGCTGCTTTCCAATTCCAACGGCCACGCTCGTCTCCTCAGTACTAATAAACATGTTGGCCTCTGCTCTCCGACTCCCCTCCGCTCACGGTCGGCGCGCCGCCTCTACCATAGCGCTCAAGTATTCCAATGCACTCTACTCTGCATCTCTCGCCAAGTCTCCTCAGGTCCTCTCCAAGGTGCAGACCGAACTCGGCACCCTCTCGAAATCCATCGCCGAGACTCCCGAGCTGAACGCATTCATCTCTAACCCCACCCTCTCTGCAAAGGAACGCGCCGCCGGTCTCTCTGCACTCTATGCAAAGGCAGAGGGCGCGAAGAAGGAGCCAGTCTCCGACATAACAAAAAACCTCTTTGCCGTCCTCTCAGAAAACGGTAGACTGAACGAGACCCAGGGTGTCATCGAGGGCTTCAACGAGCTCGTTGCAAAATACAAGGGAGAGTTGGAGGTAATCGTCACTTCGGCCGCACCACTGCCAAGAGACGCTGCTGTCAAGCTCGAGTCCATTCTCAAGCAGTCGGAAGCTGCTCAACATGCAAAATCACTCAAAGTAATCAATAAGGTAGGCGCTGTCATTGTCCACCTTGGCTCTTGTTCATCGTCATCCAGGTTAACCCCTCTCTCATGGGTGGCATCGTGGTAGACTTTGGCGACAAGAGTATCGACCTCAGTGTATCTTCCCGCGTAAACAAGCTGAACAATATCCTCCAAGGCACGTATTGTCTCGCGCCAGGCTTCTCGTGCTCATTCTCTTTATAGAATCAATATAACGCGAAGGGCGCTGGGTCGTTCGGTGGTGTGCATGGAGGTCGTCGGCTGTGTCATACCCCTACGAGTTAAATGTCGCTAGACCCATTTTACTCCAGGACACCGCGCCAAATAATAGATTTGCTACTCTCACTTTGTACTTGTGAGCTGTCGCTTGAGCAATTGAATCCATTTGAGTGAGCGGAGTCCTTCGGTCCGAAGTTCGGCGCGACCAAGGTAATACCAGGTGACTAAAGCTGGTTAGTTCCTTCAACTACTCGCCGCCACCGTGGCCAGGTCTAGCTTTCGCCGTCGCATATATCCACACAGCGTGGCTGAATTCCGGCGATCGTCGTATGCCAAATCCTGGTATGTACTGCATTGATCCCATCTACTGACACTCTCGTCCTGACACTCGAAGCTTCCGTAACTTGGTTCGTCACCCCACTTCAAGCCTCTGACATCACCTTGATGGGAAACTCAATATGAATACACAGCCCCGTATGTTCGTGTCCCGTTCTCGAGCGGGACATCAACAGTCATTTGGACAGTGGGTGCTCCGAACATAAATCAAGTACCGGAGGCCAGGTACATACCAAAGAGGAGCCAAAAGGTAAACTAGCTCCCATATTCTCTCAGAGCCAGAGCAGCAACTCGAAATCAACTCTGATGCCGACGATCTCCCCCGAGATCAATTCTGAGGGGCCGTCCAAAAAGAAACGAAAAACCGACGTCTCGTCCTCAGCCACGACTCAGCCAGCGTCCACCAGTAACCAAAAATATACCAACAAGCGGGTATTCGGCGATTCTGCCGCGAAAATTGGTGCACCCTTGGCTGAAAGGCTTCGTCCACAGTGTCTCGACGACTTTGTCGGACAACAGCATCTGGTTGGACCCCATTCATTGTTGAGGAACCTCCTCAAATCCGGAAACTTGGGAAGTATCATATTTTGGGGCCCACCGGGGTGAGTGAGCATTGTTCACCTGACGAGGGGTGGACCCATTTTCAGTAAACCATAGGTGTGGGAAGACCACGCTTTCGAGACTCCTGGCTAGAGAATCAAATTGCATTTTCAAAGAGTTGAGCGCTACCTCGTCAGGAATCAACGACGTTCGTCAGGTTTTTGAAGAAGCGAAGGGGTCTTTGGCTCTGACGGGGAGGTATGCTGGCGAGTTGTGACATGCCATCATGTTGACTTCATTCCTGGTAGGAAGACCGTCTTGTTTTTGGATGAGATCCATCGTTTCAGCAAATCTCAGCAGGTAGGCCTTTCCCCCTGCCTTGATGCACTGATATCAATGAAGTATAGGATATCTTTTTACCATACATTGAGAGAGGCCAAATCCAGGTAAGTTACCATTACTGCACTGCCCTAATGCGCGATAGTTATCGATTACATCCAGATGATAGGTGCGACAACAGAGAACCCATCCTTCAAGTTGACGGGAGCTCTCATGAGCCGTTGTCGGTACGTGAAAACAAGGGTCTCTTCCCATAGTCTGACCCCTATTAGTGTGTTCACGCTAGAGCGCCTCACAGACGAGGAAATGCAAAGCATAATTTCTTGTGCAGTGGAACACCTCACACTTGCGGATGAGGCAACCGGGTTGTCGTCTTCGCAACAACTAACCAGTTCCCAAGGTTCTAGTCAGCCCTCCATGACACAAAGTTCGGCAGAGTCGTGCAACGTTGACAAACCATATCCGTCCTATCTCCAACTCACCTCTGCCATCATCTCATCTATCGTATCTCTATCTGCTGGAGACGCACGGACAGCACTCTCTCTATTGGAGCTCGTCTTCGCATCAAAGAACAGTATCCCGGAAGAGGAGCTTCTCGCCTCGTTGCGACAGTCGGTTTCTTGCTCATATGATCGAACAGGCGACAGTCATTATGACATGATTTCTGCTCTTCACAAATCTGTACGCGGTAGTCAAGGCAGTGCAGCAATGTATTGGCTTGCACGCATGTTGATCGCTGGCGAGGATCCTCTGTATATTGCACGAAGGATGGTTGTCTGTGCGAGCGAGGATATCGGGCTCGCGGATAACCATGCGTTACCGTTGGTGAGTTAAATTTGTCCCAATCATCGCATAATCGCCTACCGGGCACATTTGGTAGGCAATGGCAACTTTGCAAGCCTGTCAACAAGTTGGAATGCCAGAATGTCGCATTAACCTGGCTCACCTCGTTGCTTATCTCTCCGAGGCTCCAAAGAGTACACGTGCTTATGAGGCATATAAATCAGCCGAGATCGCAGCGAAAAAGGATCTCACCGCACCAGTACCCATAGCAATCCGGAATGCACCAACGGTGTTGATGAAAGAGCTCGGTTACTCTGAAGGATACAAGTACAATCCCGATTACCTGTGAGTTCTGCAATTGAGTGGAACTCAGTCTGCACGTCGCTGACCATCCTCAAGACATCCCGTACATAATGATTATCTACCCCCCGTCCTTCGAGGAGAGACGTTCCTGAGAGGACCATGTGACGCCTCCAATAAGGTATGGGACGAAGATGCCCTCCTGAAATGGGAGACGGAGTGCAATGCTGGCCTCCCTTGGGGTGGGCGCCCAGCTGTCTTGGTTCGTGATGCGTGATCACATGGGCATAGCCATCCTCGACTCGGGTACTGATAACTGCCGGGTGTACGATTACTATTCGGGGTCAATAGCAGCAACGATCGCTTGCACTTATATGTATATCGTTGTCAGATGGAAAGATACGGGCTCCACCGGAGCATTGCGGTATGTATTTGATACGATAAAGAGCTGGACCAGGAAGGACCCATTAGCATGGAATCACATGGTGGTCAGAATTCTCAAGTATGCTACTAACGCCACTTATTACAGTCTTGTCCTCTGCCGTCACATTATTATCTGCCGAGAAAAGAGGCATGTGCCGATGGGCTGCGCACGTTGTACTTGCTGTCAGGGCCCATTTACTCCCTTTGTATTGTATCGCTGGCGCATGAGGGCTGACCGGAGGTGAGGTTTAGCAGGACATGTTGCACACCCAGGGAATTTCGTTGTGTTATTACGGTAACCGAACCATATGTATGATTGTTCCGATAAACGGGGAATGAGGTAAGCCGCATCTTGGTTTGCAGCCCCATCGATTGTATTGATCCAACTTATATAGTTCGTAATGAAAGCAGAAGTTGAAGCTCCGTCCTCTCGCCGCGTTGGTTCGCTGCCCTCTATTATTCATGGCGCGCCCACCAAGTGTCGTCGACGTCCTCCAATCATCGCCTCTTGGTGATAACCCTCCGAGCGTCAGCGACGACAAGTTTTATCCCGAAAAGCATGATCCCGAGACAGCATTCGTCGAGCCCCAGATCGATAATCTTGTCTTGCATGATGAGCGTGACATTGCGACTCACGTCATCTCTGTTTCGGATGATCCGAGTCTAAACCCTTGGACTTTCCGTGCCTTCTTCCTCGGAATCGGTCTGTCTGCTTTCGGAGGAGTCCTTGGTGTGTGATATCATCTTGTAGAGGTTACTGACTGAAGACTGTTCACAGCTGAGATATACTACTTTAAACCGGTGGGTCAAGTTCGCTCCTGCAGTTACATACTCTTTATTGTTCACGCCAGCAAACCGTGCTCGTTTCCTTGATGTTCCTCGCCGTTATATCATATGTACTGGGGACCTTCATGGAAACTGTGATCCCTCGTCACCCTTACTTGAGGTGGTTGAATCCGGTAATTTACCCACCATGCTCGGTTTCCTCAGCTGATTCTGAACGCGCGTCGACAGGGTCCGTTCAACAAGAAAGAGAACGCGTTCGTGGTCATCATGGCCAGCGCAGCGGCAAACTCCGCCCTTGGCACCGAGGTCCTCGCAGTCCAGCGTTTGTACTACAATATTACGCCCAATCCCGGTGCTTCGATTTTCCTGCTCTTCTCCAGCCAGTTACTCGGTTATGGAATTGGTGGGATGATGCGCTGTACGTGCTCTACCAGAATCTTGACTTGAATATTTAGATTCACTTCTTGCTGTGCAGCCATTCTATTGTATCCATCCAAGATGTTGTATCCTACAGTACTTCCCCTCATCTCAATGTTTGATGCCCTGTACGAAGGCGGACAGGCAGCGAGGAGAAAACTGGTGATGTTTTATTATGTGTTTGGCGCGTAAGTTGTCCGATGTCAGGTTTGACGATGATTCACCTCTAACCGGGTGGCGGTTAGGATATTTATTTGGGAACTGTTCCCCGAGTGGATGTTCCCGTTGCTAACTGGGTTCTCTGTTTTCTGCTTGGCAAACCCAAAAAGCGCCGCTTTTTCCCGTGTTTTCGGTGGTTCTAACGGTAACGAGGGTCTTGGACTGCTATCTATTTGCTTTGACTGGCAGGTGAGTATCCCTTGCAATTTTTGGTTTCTTGCAACTCAGGTTGTCTGCAGTACATTGCGGGGTCTGTCAATCCTATGGCTATTCCTCTCAAAGCACAAGTACGTTTCGGTTTGGCAAAACAAAAGGAACTCGCTGAAACTCGTTCAGGTGTCCAACTTAATTGGCTACATACTGTGCATGTAAGTTAGCCTCCCAGAGCCGCGCAACATGATGATATGACTAGACTAGGGTCGTCTTTGTTGCAGTATATTATAACAACATTTGGAAGGCTCAAAACTTCCCATTCGTAGGTCCGATCCACTGATCATCAAACATATTTTCATCCCGATTTTCTTGCTAGCTTTCTCAATTGCTTTATTACGAGAACGGGACAGAGTATGATCAAACTCTGATCCTCAATTCAAACTACGAGGTCGACCCGACGTTGCTCGCTGAGCAAGGACTTCCTTGGTATTCTTCTACATGGGTGGTCTACTTGCTCACCACAAATCTGGGACTCGGTGCAACGTTCACACACCTACTTCTCTGGAACAGAGGTGATCTTCGTTCCGCGTGGAGTTGGGCAAACCTTCGGACCCTCAAGGAATCATGGAAGGCATTCAATTGGAAGTTCTGGCAAAACGATGGAACGAGGAGTCCAACTGAGAACGCGGAGTTCGATCCCCACTATTTAGAAATGCTTAAGGTGAGCCAATTGTAGCCGCTCCGGGAGCAACCTGATAACAGGGGGAGGAAGTATCCGGACGCACCCAATAGTTGGTATTTCATAACCTTCCTACTGTCGGTCATTGTTGCCTTGGTTGTCATCTACAAGACGGACTCCACGCTTCCATGGTGAGTTGCATTTCAGTGGTTGTATGACAATGTTGTCGAATGTTGAACACTGACTGTAGGTGGGGATTTTTGATTTCGATATTATTGGCTGCAGTGTCGATTCTCTTCTTCGGTGCATTGTCCGCGATTACGGGATTCGGCTTTATCATACAACCGTAGGTAACATTTCATTCGGGATATGACATGACACTGACGGGTGCGGAAGATTCGTGCAAATGATCGGGGGATTCATACATCCTGGGAAGCCAATGGCGAACATGTACTTCGTGCTGTATAGCTATAGTAAGATCATGTGGATTCACCAAACATTGGTTGAGCTGAAGTGCATTGGGCAGATACCGTAATACAGGCTGGATTGCTACTCCGGGATCTCAAGATTGCTCAATGTAGGTTCGCCTCCATGATCTTTGTTTGAGTAGATTTGTCATAGATTTACCAGACGCGAAGCTGCCTCCTCGCGCTGCATTTACGGCCCAAATCGTTGGGACCCTGTTCGGCGCCGTATTGAACTACGGTAAGCGCAACCGAGTGGTCATCTAAAACTAACTCATGTTTGCATTTGCGCAGTGTTAATGAACTCCATCATTGATAATCAGAGAGAGATTCTTCTTTCGATTCAAGGGACGAATATTTGGTCCGGCCAACAACCACAGCAATACAATTCCCAGGCCATCGCCTGGGGTGGTCTTGGTCGTGAACTATTTGCAGTAGGGCAAAGGTATCAATGGGTACCTTGGTCCTATTTGGTGGGTTTATTCGTGCCCGTTCCATTCTGGGTTGCACACCGCTTTTGGCCCAAACTTCGGATGGACTATCTTTATACACCAGTGATTGCGTACGTGATGGAGCCTACTTGATGTCATTTCCGTACTGACTCGCCACAGGTACTTTATTGGGTGGCTTTGCGTTGGGATCAACTCCTCGATCCTCTCTTACTTCGTCATTGCCTTCCTTTCTCAGTGGTATTTGCGTAGACACCATCCTCGGTGGTTCGCTCAATATAACTACATCGTTGGAGCTGGTGAGTTCCACGAGCTAGTCACTGCCTGCCGAAGCTGAAATTGCCACAGCCCTTGATGGGGGAACCCAGGTCATGGTGTTCATCCTTTCCTTCGCGGTCCAGGGTGCGGGAGGTACTTCTCATCCATTCCCAAACTGGTGGGGCGCAAACCAAAAAGGGAACTACGACCATTGTGCATTCCTGACCTAGTAGCGGTTGTTCGTGGCCTCACCATGATAAAATGGGTAAACAAGTGGTATTGTATGTATCGCCTCGTGTTCGGTGTCCATCAAGTTTGTGGCCGTCCAAGCCAGTGTTATTGTAATATCAACTGTATCTTCCACTTCCACCGCAGTCAGTTTGGGCAGTGCCGAACGGGGTACTGAACTTGGTGGGACTCAATGTGACCGGCGAGCTCGGATGAATCATCATGTCAATGTGGTGGCACACGGCAAACGCATGGCATGACACTGCATCGCGTAGAAAACATCGAATGTCAAGACCGTAGTATTTGCTCTTTTTAACTCTCCAACTCGTTCCCGACCTTCGTCTTGCAAGGCTCCAAGCGACCTTGTTGTAAATTCGAGAACAAAAACTTCGGACCCGAATTGGTCACGCGCCGGCACAACAATAGAATTGTGAGTACAACAATATTTCGTCATGGAAGCTCCAACAACACGTCACACCCGATGAACACTACATTATCTCAGGGAGGGCACCAGCATCCCCTGGCGTGATATTTGCTGGTCCATATCCACTTATTCGATTCCCATACCGTTCGCCTCAGATGTTCGTCGCCTGGATGCGACGTCTTGTCCCCTCGTTGTTTCTGCTTTCTGCTATTCTACAAGTTGTTGCCAGGGACGATGCACTCTGTGAGTCTGCTGTAACCAATCAAAGGGAAAATTGACGCCAACAACTCACTGGATCTCTTTCTGGCAGTTACGTCGTCCGTCACTTACTGTTCAGAACCTGACGCTCTCCTCATCCAACAATTCGATGTTGCCTACTTCCGGAAGAACTCATCCATCTGGTTTAACATATCAGCAGCGAGTGTCGTGAGTTTCTTTTCCATTTGTTCCTCAGGCTAGTTTCAATCTTTTCTTGTTAGGAACCCAATGTCAGCGTGTCTGCCAACGTCATGCTGAACGTTTATGGAATGCATCCCATCAACTTCACACTCGATGTCTGTTCTTTGTTTCACGGTGCATTGTGCCCATTGCCCACCTACAACTTTACTGGATCGGACTCACTCCCTCTGCCATCTTCTCTCGGTGTGTCTGACAAGATCCCAGGCATAGCCTTCCAGATACCAGACCTCGAATCGTGAGTTTATGATGAATTATTTCCCTAGCATCCTCTCTGAGCATTTTGTAGTTATGTACAATTGTCACTCACTGATGTCAGCACCGGGCAACTCAAAGCTTGCGTCCAGGCAACCTTGTCTAATGGGTGGTCGACACACCAGGTCGCAGTGGAGTGGTTCACCGGTGCTCTGGGACTTCTCGCGCTTCTTTCCGCAATTTGGCACTCGCAATCACCCGATGCTCTCGCGTCGTATCGCTTGTTTGACCTGTTATATCTCTTCCAGTGGGCGGCTTCGACGGCTTTTCTTCATCTGGATTACCCCTCTGTCTACGTTGCTTTTACGAACAACTTCTCATGGGCATTGGGTTTATTTCCGGCCACGGCGACATCTCCGATCCAGCTTTCGATCAATAACATGCGTCACCATACTGGAGGTAACATGGCTGATGCGACCTCTGGTTCCGCGGTAGCCTTGGTCAATAGGGGAATCAGCCCTTACAACGAAGCCACGTCCATTCCCAGTTATCAAATGACAAATCTTGCGAGAGAGTCGTTGGTAGCCCTGGGCAATTTCGCAAAGAGTTTTGTATCTTCGACTTTTCCTGGTGGTGTTAAGGAACTGGAGAACGCCGACAGCGTCCAACTCGTTACTGCAACTTCTAATAACGTCCTCCAAGCGGGTGTCCCCGTTTACGTTGGGTATGTGGGGATTGCAACGGCCAACGCCTTCATGACCGTATTCCTTGTGACACTAATGTTATTGGCGATCTTGTTCACGGCACTTGCATTGGGCTACGGCGTTGTGATACTGTCTGGTCGATGGACCAATTACAATGATTTCTTGCGCAGAAAAGAACTGTATCCATCGTTAGCGCGCGGCTGGCTATTGCGTGTCGTGAGTCTGAAGTGTTTCGCTACCCTCGAGACACTACTTAACGTGCTTAATCTAGTGCTTGGTTGCAATCACTCCTGTCAGCATTTTCGCCTTCTATCAGTGGACACTCAAGGACTCTTGGCTTTCAATCTTGCTGTCGGTGGTGCTCTTTTTGGGAGTGTGCGGCTATCTCTTTTTTTCCGTCCTCCAAGTCGTCCGCCTGTCAAGAAGTGAAACACCCTATGCACTGCACACGCGACCTAAAACTTTTGCTGCATACAGTCCTCTATTCGTCCTATATCACCCCGAAAGATATTTCACAGGCATAATATTTCTTGTCAGCATTCTTTTGAAAGCTATTTTCACTGCCTTTGCCCAAGCGAACGGAGGGGTACAAGTCATATCCATCCTGGTCATCGAGTGTGCAATCTTCGTCTATCTGTCGTTCGTTAAACCTCATAAGACGAGGAAAGCGAACATCCTCGCTATATACTTGGCAGTCACTCGCGTCATATGTACCGGCCTGCTGGTCGCCTTTATCCAAAGCTTCAAAATTGCAGCCATTCCTCGAGTGGCAATCGGTGTTATTGCTGCCGTCGTCATTTCCATTGCGGTTATCGTCATGTTCGTCAATACCCTTGTCAACTTGGGTTTGATGAAGGTGCCTGCAAGGTTCCGACGAAATGAGGCAACATCCTCCGATGGATTGATTCTGGAGAAGGGAGGCGATGAAGAAGACATGGCAGGACGGCCTAGGAATCCAACGCCTCAAAGAAACGTTCCCTTAGACCCCAACCTCTACCAGCCATATCCAGAGAGCCCCTCGGAGATTGCCACTGAGGAGCCCAGTGCCTACTCCGAGGAGTCGGGCTCTACGACACTGGGCTCTCTCCTCCCACGGCGTTGGTCATTCCAACGATCTGCAGGATCGCATTCGCGCACGCCTTCTCAATCACAGTACTCTTCGACTAATGCATCATCACCTAGATATTCCCACCCACCCTCACCCCTCCATCCACAATCAGCATCACAGAGTAGACATGCAACAATCGACGAACATAGACCCACTACATTTTGAACGTTTTCCGGATCATGTTCTTGTTTACATATATATGACATCGCATTCTCGTAGTCTACATTGCATTTTCACTATTGTCTCGTTTTCCAAGTATATTAGATCGTTTTCGCATGCATTGGCTCGGTCTGTTGGTAGCATCAAGTCGCACTAGCCGCATTGTAGACGGGAAAATTGATTGATGGAGAACTTGGTGGTTGCCGCTAAGATTCGAAAGCATGTCGACAGCCTCGAGGATTTAATTTCATTTGAAATTGCAATTATTACGGTTGGTGTGCACGTGACAAGTGGCCGGGATCTTGCCGGGACACGACGCGTTGTTACTTAACTTATAAGTTCGCCGCTCTCTTGTACTACTTAGACGCGTCGCGAGTCTCTGAGGCTCACAGGCCCCTGCAGCCCAAGATGCCCGTAAAAACGTCGTCAAAAGACAAGAACAAAAAGCTCACAGATTTTTTTGTACCGAAACCCTCATCACATTTTCCGGCGTCAGCGGCGCCCGAAGGAATGACTGCAACGACAAGGTCTATGACGCGGAGGAAACCAACCAGGCGAGGCTCCACAACCACTACAGAACCCCCAACAGTGAATTCCGGTAAGCATATGTATGCGTTGGACGTTTCTTCCGTTTCTTCATCCCCTTTAGGCCTCCTGTCCGAGGGACGCAGCGCCTCGTTGAGGACGAAGCGCAAGCGCGCTTGTTCACCTGATGGTAATAACGCCAATGCATCCCTACACCCTCCCTCCAAGGCAAAGTCTCTAGGAGGAGCAAAGAACATATTCCAGTCACCCGGACGTCCGAAGCCGGTTGTCTGTATCACTTCACCCTTATCCCACAAAGTATTGACTCGCAGGCAGACACCAGCACGGGTGCCGAGCAGCAGTTCAGTGGCATCCCCTTCGGGCTCTCACAAGCAAGTTGTTTACAGCAGTCAGTCTGATGAAGAGGAGCTTGTTCTCCCTAACAAGAAACAGCGAGATCCCGGAGAGGTGGTAGAAGGTGTCCACAACTGGAGGCAGAGCACGTTCGAGGTTTCTCGATCCCATGCGTCACACGCACGTGAGAATGCCATGGAAGTCGATTCTCTTCCATTTGTCTCTCAGACGCCCATCGTTCCTTCTGCAAATTGTTCGTCGCTATCTAACAGCAACGAGCTTCCTCCGCTTCCTCCTACTCCCCAACCAATTGATTCGGAGACCAAGACTGCAAATATTATTGCAGAAATCAGAGCAAGAGCGTTCGCTGCTCACCAATCCAGTGACGATGACCAGCCTCTTGCGTTTCGCGAGCTCGAAGACAGTGACGACGACGATCTCATTGATGATCTCCCTCTAATTTCTGAGGCAAATGGGAAAAGGTGTGTATCTTTTCGCGCTAATTTTTTGCGCCGCAAGCAGTGGGTAACATACTTATTTTCTTCCTTCACAAGCGTGCCCTCAGTCTTCGATAACGCAAGCGCTAGACTTCGCACTTGCCGAACACCGGATCGCGGCTCCCCATCACTGCGACCCAAGCGTGTTTCTACGAGGACTCGTAAATCTGCGTCCGCTCATCGTTTGCCCCTCACCATCGCTGCGTCTTCGGCAGCTTCTGCTGGTACGTCAAAATCAGCTCCCGTGCCATTAAATCGCAAGAAGTCGCGAGCGATAAACCCTCTGCAAGCTCTTTTACGCGAGAAAGCGCTGGAGGATAAGCGTGGTACCAGTTCTGTCGCATTTCGTCTTGCAGAGGAAGCAGTCAGGCAAGGTTCTCACGAGGCGTCTATCGACTCTGACGATGATTTGGGCACCATGGATCAACTACACCTCTCGGATGAAGAGGCAGCCTGGAAAGCTGTTCATGAATCTCGAAAGTCCAGCAGCCCTGTTGAGTCCGGCAGTCTGGAGGACTTCACTATCAGGGACCGCGAGTCCAAAATGTTGGGCTCCGTTGCCAGTGAAGCCATTCGCAACATACTGGCCGGGAACAAGGATGGTAAAGGAAAAGAGAAAGTGCAAAACGGGGACCAGGGCTTTTCCTTATGGACAGAGCCCTCAGACGAGGACATGGAGGTTGATTCGATGTCGATTCCACCCTTATTTGGTCATTCCATTCTTGCCTGCCTGGACAATGTTCGCGCTAGTGGTGGTACGTATTTTCTTTACCCCAAATTGGTCAAGGATAACAAACATTATTAGATGTTTCTCTGTTGGACTTGATTTTGCGTTCTGGGGCACTTGCTGCCGTTCCCAGAGATATCCTATTGTCAAACATGACAGAACTCCTTGCTATGGGTAAGTTGAACTCACAGATATTTTTTTTGTGGCATTGACCCTTTGGTAGCCCTCTTTGCACCTTCACAGGTTGCCGATGCAATCTACCTCGCTCTTCGTGATGTATGGACTTTGAACCCGCAAAACGTACAGATGCCTTTTGATGCTATCCTCTCCGCGTTACTTCAGCTAGGTGCAAATCCCTCTGTTCTCAGGGAACTCGGGTGGAGTATACAACTCGCTCCAAAGAACTACATCACCTACGACATCCGTCTGGAATCCCTAAAAAGACTTGTTGCTCTCATGAAGGCTGCAGGTTTGTCAGTAAAATGCATGCTTGATTTCGCGACCAGACTCACAGAATACGTTTTAGTGCTAATGCTTTCTCTTCCAATGACATTTCGAATGTGGTTTTGAGCCTAGTTATCATGAAACTTGATCCACTCACTTCAAGTGAACTCCGTGTGCAACTGAACGCCACCCTGGACGTTGTCTGTAATTATGGTGCAACGGATTACGTCGTGAGTGATGCTTCATCTCCCTCAAATGCCACGTACGTATTGATTCAGCTTCAGCTTCACGATATCCATGAGAGGATCCTGGGCTTTGCTAGACGGCTGGCACCTGTCAAAAAGGCCAAGTTGGTCTCGTTTTTCGCAAGTGGCAGTGGGCGAACGATGTGCATTGCGCGAAGTTTGGCGTACTGCCTCCTTATTTCTGGGTCCGCTCCCCCGTGTGTATGTTTTCTTCTTCTTGACCAGTGACGCAACCGCTCGAACTTTCGTTGGGAACAGGCACCTCCACTGGAACCACTCATTCTATTACTATCCCCTGAAGCGGGATCCTGCGAGCTATTTGATGTCACAAATGGATCGATGGACTATGAGGAACTTAGACACTACGTCAATATCTTATCTGTGGCTCTGATCGACATTGCGCCATACGTCGAGGAAGAGCGTACAATCAACAAGTCAGTGAGCAGTACCTCCATGCCAGGTACTCCAAACAAGGCCAAGAAACTCCTAGTGCCACCTCTAGAGCTCCTCCGCAAAGCGCTTGAGTCTTTACAGGCTAAAATTGGTGAGTGTTTCCAAGAGAGACGCTTATGGCTCTGACCCAAACATTATCTCAGTTGATACGCGTGCCGCCCACCTGGACCGATCAAGAACGAAAGCGGCAATTCAGCGGCTAACAATGCGTATCATCTACAGCCGTATGGCGCTGATGGGTGTCCGTCCACGTCGACGGGCAGACACGTTGAAGGCGTATTTCTCACCCCAACGTCGATGAATAAATTACGATGAAACTTTTCGTCATCCGCTCACACATTAGCAGTAATCCCTGGTATTGTTTGTTATGCTTTTCATTTGCTGTTATGTTACTATGCTTTATTCCCGGTATTCTGCTTCGCCACCGGTCTTACTCCTAATACTAGGCTAGCAACCTACTACCTACGTAAAATATTTAGTCAATTATGGCTCCTGTGCATTCTACGTGTGTAGCTCCTAGTGCAGTTGAGCGTACAATGGGTAGTAAAAGGATTTGAGCGCTTTCACTTCGTCCCAACGGACCTCTGGCAGTTCCCATTGCAAAGATTCCGGGACACCCGACGTTGGGTATGGTGGATAGATTAACCAAGGTCGAGCTCGATATCCCATACAGGGCTTTGATCGCGGACTTGGCGGTACGGCGACGAGGGTGATGGCGATGCGTCCTTGTCTTTCCCGACCGTCTCGTTCACAGCCTCCAAAGGCGGATCATTGGTCTGGCGTGGGGCAGACGACACTTGGCTGCCGATCGAGAAGGCTGCGTTCGTCGCCTGGTTGCGAAAGGGCTTTTCGAACGCATCTTTGATCCTTCTGACTTTAACCTGGCCAAATCCAGGCAGGGTTTGCAACCTGTCCGAGGTCGCTCTGCTGATGTCCGCAAAGCTCTGCTCAGGAGAGGTAAGGTTTTGAACGAAAGGACGTTGATGTGGAATGGGACATACGCCGAGAGAGGTACGCAGTGTTTCGACGTCGGTCTTGTTGACCTTGTTTATGCTTGTAAGGGCAGTACGCAGCTGGGAGTCATAGTCTTTGTCGACACGCTCCTTGATGAGGTCTGGTGGCTTGTGTTCGAACTGTTTGAACGTTGCGATGTATTGGCCAGCTTCGTCGTTGCTTGGTGGACTGGGTGAGGACGAGCAGTTGAGAGGGGCAGGAGCATACCTCCATGCGACAATGATGGTGAGATTGTTAATCAAGCACACCTATGGGGGTCGGTAATAACAGGTCACAGAGAAGGAGAGCACGGTACTTTTGTGAGTTCCCTAATCAGCTCTTGGTGTTCGGTCTGGAAGGGACTCAATCGAGAGCCATAACGTCAGGGAGAGGTTGCTTACAACGTCACACATGATGAGGAGTATTCTGAGGGTGTATGACTGACCAAGCTTGGCGATTCGATTGTGGATGTATTCGGGATGGAGTCGATGGTACCTCAGACTGTATGTTTTCTGTTCAGAACACCGCTGCCGGGATGAAAGGGGGAAACCACGGACCTGAGGAATAGGATGCAGGTCGTACGACCGACTTGATAGTCGGGGAGAATGTCGCCGAATTCTTTCCCTACGTTGCGGATGCATTCGAGGACGGGATTGAGGCGCTGAGAAGAAGTGAGTTACTGGGACGGCGAGGGGAGGAGAGCACTGACCTGGTTTGAGTTAACGACGATGTTGTTTCCTACGCCCGCTGGTTGTACTACGGGAGGTTTGATGGGCGGGGCCATCGTGCCGATATGTGGCAGTGCTCTTGATCGGTATATAAGTAAGTTATTCGGAAGTTCTCCCAGACTTGTCCAATGGATAAGCTCCCAACCCACGTCGAAAGACCCCACGGTCGACGCAAGAACGGGTTCGCCCGCGTACTCGTCCCCTGCGGCGTTGCAGCCGCGTTCTGGTTGCTCTCTGCTTCTCGTTACACATTCGTTCACAATCGTTCCGTCACTCTGCCCCTCCATGCTGAAGCAACTCTTCAGAAATGCAGCATGCTCCATGTGCTCCCAGGCCCACCTGCTGACTTCGCGCAGAGAATTAAATCCGACCGTTTCGTAGACGGTACTCGCGCAACATTGCTCAGAAACGCGTCAGTGTGGACTGGAGATGCCTCCCAGTATGAGATCCACGGGGCGGACATCCTTCTGGACAACGGTATGATCAAATTCGTTGGACATGCCTCCGAAGCGGATCTAGAAAAGTATGGGGATTTCGTCACGGTTGATGTGGGTGGCAGTTGGGTAACCCCGGGGTAGTCACTTCTTGGACCTTCAGAGTCGCGCCTCTGACCCCCCTCTGTCACAGGATTGTTGACATGCATTCTCATCTCGGAGTCGATAGCGCTCCTGAACTCTCCGGAGCAAGTGACACCAATTCACACAATGGTTTTGGAACTTCCTTGTCGAATTTTATCTGGCACTAGACTGACAGCTTTTCCAGGTCCAATCTTACCCTGGCTCCGAAGTTTGGATGGGCTTAACACACATGACGATGCTTATCGCCTTTCTATTTCTGGGGGTGTCACAACCGCCAATGTTCTGCCCGGTTCAGCTAATGCAATTGGTTCAGCTATTTTCACCCGTTGATTGAGAAACATGCTTACTCGACTTATAGGAGGACAAGCATTTGTTATCAAACTGCGCCCCACCAATGAGCGATCTCCTTCCTCTATGTTGCTCGAGCCTCCTTATACCATCAACGACACGCGCGTCGACTCTAGTATACCACCACGCTGGAGGCAGATGAAGTAAGTGTCTTGTGCTTTCATCCGTGTCTTTGTTCACTCTCTACCTACAGGCATGCATGCGGTGCGCTCTCACGACCAAATTTACGTTTCTGTGACTAATAATAGGCTTCAATCTGCCAGGAGAAAACCCCAGTATGTGCTCATCCCAAAACAGGAACGGTCCGGTCCGGTTTATCACTTCTTTACAGGCAGAGTATACGGAAATACCCGTATGGACACCTTTTGGGCATTCCGTCAAGCGTGAGGATCGTGCACATGACTTGACAGGTTTTTGACATATTGTGCCAGTTACGACACCGCGCGGCAGATCAAAGAAAGACAAGATGCTTATTGTACGAAAGCCTTGGCTGGAGAATGGGATGGTCTTGGTGATTTCCCTGAGGATCTTCAGTGGGAAGCTCTTATCGACGTCCTTCGAGGTCGCGTCAAGGTATTTGTCATCGCTCGGTGATTTTCGCCAACCTTTGATTTTCCCCAGGTCCATACCCACTGCTATGAAGCAGTTGACCTCGACGACTTTGTCCGCGTACGTTCGGTGTCTGTCTGTCTGCGCCTTGGAGATCGTATTAATCTGTGTACTAGCTTACGAACGAGTTCAAGTTCCCCTTGGCTGCTTTCCACCATGCCCATGAAACTTACTTGGTCCCCGGAACTCTCAAACAAGCCTACGGTAGGTTGTTCTCTTTGTTTCTATATACTACTTATCTGACACCATTCAGGCAACACGCCTGCTGCTGCTCTATTCGCGACCAACGCTCGGTATAAGCGGGAAGCCTACCGAGGGTCTGAGTTTGCTCCGCGCATATTGGCTGAGAACGGTATAGATGTCGTCATGAAGGTGCTGAAAGTTGTTTATATGGTTCTACACTTAGGATTGACATGTTCTTAGAGCGACCATCCTGTGTTGAACTCTCGGTATTTGCTCTTCGAGGCACAGCAGGCCCACTACTATGGCCTTCCTGCTGACCTTGCGCTTTCTGCTGTAACCTCTACGCCTGCAAAAGTTCTTGGCCTGGACCACCGTGTCGGTTTTATTCGTGAAGGTATGTGGATTCAATCGGCCCAGACGTGAATTACTGAACGATTGATCTTTTTGCATAGGATATGACGCAGGTAAGCCAGATGATCGTTTTGCCAAACAGACCCAGGGCCTGTATTAACTGACCCCACAGATGTTGTATTGTGGGATAGCCACCCATTAGCTCTAGGGGCAACTCCCCAACAAGTCTGGATTGATGGCATTGCTCAGATTGAAAATCCCTATACCTCCGAGAAACCCATTGCATTCCAATCGTTGCCATCCACCCCCGATTTCGAAAAGGAGGCGAAAGCAGCCATCGAATACCAGGGACTTCCACCTTTGATACCAAGCCGGGCAAAAGCTAATACCGTCGTGTTTACTAACGTTAGCAGTATATATGAAAGGGGTTGGCCCACTGGGATCCAGGAGATATTTACTACTCGTGACGATGAACCAGGAGTAGTCGTTGTTCAAGACGGCCAGATTGCATGCTTTGGGTTACAGGATTCTTGCAGCAGCTCCTTGGATGAAACCTTTGAGGCCTTTGACCTTCAAGGTGGTTCAATCTCGTGGGTTCCCCTCGTTGAATCGCCGCATTTATCTAATTAGCTCTTAGTCCCGGTTTGGTATCCTACGGCTCACCTTTGGGCCTGGAGGAGATTCAGGGAGAGGGATCTACGCACGACGGTGTTGTGCTAGATCCTCTATCGAGTGACATTCCAAACCTTTTGGTAGGCAATGAGGTCATGTTGGCAGTTGATGGTTTGCAATTCGGAGGTCGTGACACCCTGTTGGTCCAGTCCTCGTTTTCGTGAGATATTGGTATGCTGATCTCTAACAATTAGACTCGCCTACCGTTCGGGCGTTACGTCTGCAATCACACCCCCGACAACCTATGGATTGGTCGCTGGCTTAAGCACCGCATTCTCCACGGGTGCAGCACATGCACTAGAGGAGGGTGCCGTCATTCAGGACACAGCTGCTCTTCATGTCGAGATCGGGCATGGATCACGCCTCCCAAGCGTGAGCACTCAGATCGCTGCCTTGCGTCACTTATTGCTCGATCCTACGTCTGGAACTCCTTTTGACCTTGTTGCTGTGGTAAAGTATAAAATATTTGTCTATCCTGACTTGTCTGAACGCGATCAAAGGGAGATATTCCGCTGGTCGTTCAAACGCAAAGTGCCGATATCATCGCATCATTAGTCAAGCTCAAGCAGGAGGTCGAGGTCGCGAACGCCGTTGATATCAAGCTAACGGTGGCTGGCGCCGCTGAAGCTCATTTATTGGCAGAACATCTAGGTGAAGCGAATATCGGGGTAATCTTGACACCATCTAGGGCATTCCCTGAGACATGGGAGATGAAGAGAATGTAAGCCTTTAAGTATGCTTGACGCTGCCCAACCAACGAGGTGTCTTCCAGACTGCCTGGCCCCCCGTTGACCCAAGACACCGCAATTACAACCTTGCTTGCACATGGTGTCAAGGTTGGTCTTGGTATTCTTGAACAGTGGAGCGCTCGTAACACTCGGCTTGATGCTGCATGGGTTAGTTTTCAGACTTTTCTTTTTCTTTCCTCCGATTGGTCTGGCATTTATCTGCTTTGTTTAGGCTGTCCTGGAAAGCGATGGCCACATCTCCAAATCTGAGGCGCTCGCGCTTGTGTCCACTAACTTAGAGGAGCTGCTCGGTGTGGACCCTGGATCTGGAGACTTGGTCGCTACCCTCGGCGGTTCGATCCTTGACGCGGAAGCCCGAGTTGTGGGGATTATCTCTTCGCGCAAACAAGTTGTAGAGTGGATTTAAATACCCAGCCTAAAGTAGTAGAGGTGGGAATATCGATTTACAAGGGCTATTGAATGCTATGTGCTAGATTTTCCCAGTCGTTGTACATGCTCCCGTATCAGCGGAAGGGCCTTTATCATCGTCTTGATCGGTTTAGCTTCGTCTACACAATCGTGAGCGGTCCAGATCAGCGGAAAAGTACAAAGTGGAGCATTCAATACCTATTGGCACAACATGCCCGTGTCGTTTGAAAATCTTGTTGTCCGCGGCCAAGGACGGGTGCAAAGGATGCAGAATAACGAGGGAGTTCTTTCGATACGTCAGTGTTTTTGTCGAGCGATGAGAACAGACGAGGGTAGATTACCTGGGAATACCACACCCGCAGGTTATCCGAATCCTTGGGTATCATAGGTATTTTCCCCGTCCCGACCACCTGGACTACAAGGTTGACGTATTTGATCATATTAGCTCCTGTTACGCATCGTCAGAAATACCGCGAAAGCTCGCTTTAACCAAGCCAGCGTACGTCTGACAGAAATCATGTCCATCAGAGCCTGGCAGCCCAGACCGTGACCGATCAAGACGATACACGATGCACTCGACAACCTTCATGGAAAGAAAAAAAGGAAGTAAGGGTCAAAAGCGAGCAGACGTGCGTTCATTCTGCTCACTGAACGTAGTTGTCCCAGACATATGTGAGAAGATCTCTGGCTGGATTCTCCGTTGCTTTCGGGCGCTACGAACATTGAAGTCAGCTAGATCAGACGTCGTCTTGCAAATCTTATACCAATAGCGTAGGCAGCGCCGAAGCTGCAAATGGCCTCGGAAAGAGATTGATGTCTACGAGTGCATAGGTTTCACTCCTGACCCAAGCAATGAGTTCCTTCGAAAAATCGATCTGTGATAGAGGTTGGCCGTGATACCATAGGCGGAGAAATGAAAACGTACGAGGTATGAATGTTCCATATTGACGTCACACATTGGACTCCCGTCCAATTCTACCCGAAGGTTTCCACTGGTCACCAGGCTTAGTGAGACTCCAAAAGAAGGGAAACATGTACGAACAATTCATGGACAAACATCACGATCGTCTTATTGTCGAGCACGTCTTCTCTGAATAAATGTTATTGCGCGAAACGTGAATAGTTTGCATGGAATAGAATACTCACGTGCACATCACCTGTGACCCGTAGCGTTCCTCGTAGGCAGGGATCAATGGAATCTGCAACATTCCATACTGTGAATATAAAAAGTGCTGTCTATGCCCTTTCAGGATCTCCGGAATGGAGAAACTGATTTCATCTAATTCTGCGCAAAAGGCAATGAATGAAACAGGCGACGAGAACGAAATACACACACACACCTTCGCGAGGTTCACAGGCTTTGGGATTGACGCTCTTCCAGTATTTGTTCTGCTCAAGTGCCACTTGCCAGACGGTTTCCGTACCAGCCTCAGAAGCCATCATCGGAGGTAATTCGGGTGGAGGATCGCCAAGTAAAATGCGGGCAACAGCTAGCGCAGAATTTGAGATAGAGTCAAGGTTATAACCACCCTTATGGTAGAAGAGAAATCAGGATATCATCAAAGAATCCTGGCTTCTGGCGCACCTCCAAGGCAACTACCAGTTTCCCGCCAGCCAAACTTGCGAGCATATGTGTCATATGGGCGTACCCAGCAGGCGACACATGGCACTCTCCCAGATCGTCCCCATCCGCTGCATCAAAACCGGCGGAAACTGCGGAGAGGTAGTGTCTATTGTGAATGTGACAAGCAAGATACTTTTCCTGGACATACTGATTACGAGCTCAGGCGCAAATTCCAGCGCAATGGGCATCACGATTTGCTGGAAAGCATGAATGTAATCAGCATCGGTCATCCCCTTCGTCGGCCATGGAACGTTGACAGAACTGGTGCACGTCAGTGACAACCATGCTCCTAGTTGGATGGACATACTAGCCAAGACCTGGACCTTCTCCACAGGACTCTAAGCCGCCAAAGGGACCACAAGGGTAAAATTGGCCCCGCTCGTAGCGATGTATAGATATATACAGGACACTTGGATCGTCGTTAAAAGCACGCTGGGTGCCGTTTCCTAGTCAAAGTGAGCAACTGTGAAAACTAGACGAATAATGGATTTACCATGGTGCACATCCCTTTGGAAAAACGTAAGTATCAAGATCATGATGACACGAATTCCATTAGCCTTACCAGTCTAATATCAATATACGTTTCACTGGAGTACACAATTGGACGACTTTGGCCGCAACGGCAACGTTGTTGAAGAAGCAAAATCCCATGTGCTCGTCAGGTTCGGCATGATGCCCTGGCGGTCGCACGATAGCAAAGGTTTTCTTAAGGTGGCCCTGAGCTACTTTGAGACATGCCTCAATGACGCCACCACAGCTCAGTCTGGCGGCACGAGTAGTCCCGTTCATGACATAGAGGGATAAAGATTCGTAGTAGGTGGATGAATCAATGACGTCTTGTGTGGACATCGCTGGAGAGTCGGAGGGACTCGCATCATAAGCGTCGCAAATTCGAAGGAAATCGTAAACTAGGTACATTTTCCTCACTCACATTGAATGGCTAAGACCTTGTCCCAGTGCTCCTCGGTGTGCACAAGGAGTGCCTCGTTACGGTGGACGGGACGAATTGGGATATGTTTCATTTTTGAGGTTAGATTGGCATTATGGATAGCCGCGAAGATCCTCGAGATACGGTCGGGCTGCTCGGGATGACCGTGTAGAGACGCGTGGAGGAGCATATCGGTGGAGTAGACATAACCGACGGTGAGTTGCTCTGGCACTTGAAAAGGCTCGGACTGGGCACGAGGTCTGGGTGGTGGACTTGGTGGACGTCGAGCACGCACCAAAGTGGCTCGATTTTCTTCGCTGTCTACGTCCATTGGCGCGCCGTCGGGCTGTCCGTTCAAGACTGTATCCGCCATGATGAAGACAGCTGTCTAACAAGTGGAAGAGTAAATGTTATCCTTATTTAGTTACGTCCGCCTCGTCAATGGCATTGTCAAGACACGGAGGATTCAATCAAGCTTTTCGATCACGACCCGAACAAGCTCATTCCAGACTCATCTCCCCCGTCGTTGCCATCGAAGCAAAAATTTACTTAGACATCAATCAGACCTATATAGTAGACTGTAGTACTAGTACATCCGAGTCCAAATTGCACCTAATAGTATCCGCCATTGTCTTCCTCCTCGTCGGACTCTTGCGTACCAAAGCAAAGTGGGTGCAGTTGAATAAGTTGCTTCAACATCGGGGTACGCGTTGAATTTAACAAAGCGTGCGGTGACGGCCACTCCCAAATGCCGCCTGCCTTTCTTTCTTTCTTCCCTTCATGATACACTATCACGGAGGGCCGCCGAATATGCCCACCGACGAGCCACTGCTGTCATTATTTGAATAATGGACGTGGTGAAGCTCAGCTGGGACTCGCGAAACGGTGAACGAGGACAACTCCACGACGCCTTGCAGTTACTGCCGCATCACTGGATAGCCCGATTATCGATCATCCGAATCATCCCTCCGCTTCACACCTTCATCGCGGAGCATGTGCTTTTTTAATTCGCGATTGAGAATGAATTGCGGGCCCTACAATAGTTCCCGTGATGTATGGTGGGCTATGCTGGATATCGATGGGCACAAATCGCCTTTAATTACAACTGGCTTCAAAACTTTGAGATCATTCATGAGCTGCTCATATTAGTAGGATTCTGTGATGTGACTAGATACTTACCCTGCATCTCGAGGGGCTCTCCCATGATTGGGGCCTTGGCATTCCTAGTCTCAACTTAGATCTGGGAAGTTCGAAGATGAAAAACATGCTCATGAAGGGCGCTCGATCGATCAGTATTAGAGCAACCCTTGGGCCGCAGACAACTGGCCGAGGCTCACGCCACCCTCAGGGATGCAACGACGATCGACCTGGCCCAATTGATTATCTGCTTAATAGACCCGATCCCCCGAGAGACAACTTCAGGGAATGTTGAAGATGGTACCGATGAATCAGTACACTAACCTACCTTGTTCTTGCCAGAGCCTGTACCAGTAAGCACCATAGTCTTTCATCAATTGTAGTTTACTCACCGTACACAGATCCATGGTTGCAGAAGTTTGGTCGTTGGATGTGGCTCAGGAGCTTGGATACAGCAGTGGTCACTTGCCCATCGTGGTTGTGTAAGGCCTGAAGTCGGAAACAAATGAACGGTGTCACAGGCAATAGATGTCGTAGAACTACGATGCCAACTCTCCCGAGCGACGCCTATTATGACGAGGGAAAAAACGAATGCAACCAACCAACTGCGGCCTGAGTGTGTTTGCCATCTGAAACGAGTCGTGCGGAGTCTCCGGTTCGATCTCTGATAATCACATAGTACCGCAGCCTGGTACCGCCGCGAGCATCGCTCGCTGTCGTCATAGCAGGGGGGGTAGATGCGGATTTTGAGCCGCAGTGATCATTTGAGAAAAGTAAACAATAACTTGGAAATTACATAAACGTTACACCGCCAAGTTTGCAAAATGCCATAAACCCGCATCGCCATCGTGATCAGCCAGGGGTTATCGAGATATCCGGTATGTGCTCAAGCGCTCGCGACTGAGGCTGTACGAAATTCTTCTGCGAACTTGGATATATCATAAAGCCTGTGCCTCTCTGCGTACGTCCCCGTCTTCCTCATCCCACCACTCCATCGGCTGTGCCATGGTTCACCACGTACCAGGGTCTCGAAATGCCATGCTCTTCGACTTCAAAGCATGGCTATTCCATTCCAGCTCGTTCTGTTGCTGTATACCTGTTCGCGCAGGGTTCGTTTTGATGTCCATTCTCACTTTCTTGCTTTCTGGGGCCATATCAGCCATTATATGGTTCGAGATACTCCGTAAGTCTTCCTGTCACACACCCGTCATGACTTAGATCCACATGGGCCGCCTAGACTCCCAGCTCACCCCCAAGGAGCGCGTGGCTTTCTTTTTGGCAGGAATCGTTGAAACCCTCTTGTTTGCAGTGTCTACCATCGGGTACGCATGCTCCACGAGTTCTCCGCTCACGAATTCACTTGCTGGCTCTGTCCTACAGGTTTATTGGCGTCGTCGCACGCAAGCAGCTGTTCGTCATGACTTACGCTTATTTCCTCTACATTCATTTCTTCCTCAATATCATCGTCGGCATATACTTCCTTGTGACCGTCACGCGTGCAAGTAATCGCCAGCAACTTATCGATTATTGCGCAGAGGCGTTTGTCGACACCTCCGTGGAGCCTAGTTGCTTGCGCCTCATGAGTGTCTCAACATACGTGTTCATAGCAATCGTTGCAGCACTACTCATCTTGGAATTATGTAAGTATGAGCTATTTCTCATGTTTTCGCGTTCGCCGACCTTTATTTTATTTTTGCTCCTGCTGCCAAGACGGAGTGTTGATCGCAGTTCGGTATGTGTATCTTCTGCGCACGCAGAAGCGGGACGACCGGTCTCGCCGCTTGGGCTATTTCCACGCCTTCGGTAAACCTGAAACGCCGAGCGGAAAACATACGCGTCAGGAGAGCGACAATATCGAGTTGCTACATCACCAAGAGAGCACAAGTGATCCGCGGGATATCGAGGACGCTGGTGTGCTTGACATCCGTCCGCGGAACTATACCCCAGTGCCGATATATGACCGCGATTGGCCTCCAACACCTGGCTCACCTCTGTCAACACCTGACTCCCTGTCAGATACGACCTCGAGCCAACGTATCCGTGCACTTCCCCCGCTCCCAGTGAGCAACCCCGCTTTGTCGACCACCCCAGAAATGACCGACCGAACGCGGGAAAGGGCTGTCCCACCGGGAAGGCTGCCAAATCCCCACGAACCCTCGAACCATACATCAAAAAGGCGTGAGCCACAGATACTTGATAGCGAGGATGAGCGGCGATCTCTTTATACCATGGAGGAAGTGTCGTCAACCACGCATGCTGCGTTAATGGACCACGCGAGTTACATGCGATCCACATTTTCCAATCCACCCCCTATACCTAATTTTTCCTCACGATCATTACGATAACGCGGACATGTTTTTACTTTACTCTCGAACGCACGGACATGTAGTGTATAGTGTATGTTTTGGACTGCTAAATGGGTATGTATGTAGTCCTAATGCTTTGTATACTATATACTAGTTGCTGTGGTCGCCAACAGAGCCAAACAGCCCGCCGCGCCGCCGCCCGAGCTCGACCAAGTTCTCGTCGAAGTGGAGGAGATTCGAAACTGGCCTCGACGAGACCGACGCAACGACGACGCACTCCCAGGGCGGACTAGATGACATGCACAAGCGCCATGACGTTCAACGCCAACACATCATTGACTCGGTGCGTGTCCGGACTCGTCTACTGCGCCGACCTCTGCTCACGTCAGTTACCAGCTCGACAACCTCATACTCCAGCTCTACACCCTCTCCTTCTTCCTATCGCCCACCTTGCTTCCCTTGTTGTGTAGAGTCTCCAGCCAGTTCATCTTTTACAAGCCTCGAGAGCTCGATCCCAAACTGTCCTTGCGTGTCTGGTTCCTCATTCTCTTCGTTTCGAATGGACCCAGTTTCTGGACACACGTCAGGGATGGCGCGACAGAGGGTCGGGCCGTCGTCCTTGACTTCGTTGGGATGGGTATGTGTCTCAACTCGCATACGTCGCTCTGCTCACGCTCGCACAGGATACCTGCCATCCAAGCTGCAACTTGTATTGCTCGATGCCCTCATCCTCTGTCTCCAGATGCTCCTCACTACCATCTCATTCGAAATATCGCTTCGCTCATCCTCCTTGTCCGACCCGGAGACCAGCGCTATCCCATCGTTACCCACTCTTTCCACACCTCCAACACCCGCCCTGGAAATAAACCGCGACGACGACGACGACCGAAAGCATTCACATCACCATACACCCACCATGATCGTAGACCTTCGTTTCCGCCACCTCATCAACCGCCTGCAAAACCCTATCCCGCTCGTATCTCGTATGGACCTGAATACGCTTCCGCTACCAAATACCACGCCAACTCCTCTTTACGTGCATCTGAGGGCCATCGTGAGGCGACGAGAGGAAGCAAGACGTCGAGTGTTAGAGCAGTCCGACATAGCAGAAACTGCCAACAGCCCAAGGACAGCGGATACAGGAAGCATGCCCGGGAGCATGATGTCCACCGAGCAGAATGAGTGATATTCCTGTCATATTTCCTACCAAGTATATCTACTGTAATTTCTGGGACTTGGTCCTTGCAACCATACAACCTAGCCTCGGGCTGGAGTGGATTTGTTACCAGTTGCGCTTCATCTGCGATACATGAGTGGGAAGGCGTGGACCCGCATTTGCTATGAACGTACTGCTTGGCGCAAGCACTGCCCGAACTTCTCAAATTCATGTTTGCAGCTATCTTTGCGGACGTCTGTGTACGTCGCAACAATGCACTTTCCATACGCTGTTGCTTGCGACGAGCAAGTCGTGGTGGAGTGTAGAGCGAGGCGTTTCAAAGGGTTGTTCGACTTCTGCGCAGATTCAAGTTGCATGGCCGTGACGATGTTGGTGAAAGTCAGAAATATACTTCGTTCGGGTGTACTATAATTAGTAGTAGCCTTTCATTAACTACGGCCTTTGAACAACCACCCCCAGTGCATGTTCAACTTTTAGTAAACCTCAGGCTTGACTCAACGGTCGGGATCCCAGTCTTATTCTTTCCCTCACTCCCCCACCATGCTGAGGGTTTACCTCTTGGTCGCTTGCATCTGCGTGTTCTTAGCCTCAATACTCTATCTGTTCTACTTCAACCGCCTCGTAGCCGCTCTCATTGGTTTATTCCTAAGAATCAGGTACTGGAAGAATGGTGGCTCTAGCATGTGGATCCAGATAGGTGAGTACTCAATGCTCCAATCAGCCAACGGGCACAAACCACGTAGTTAAATAGGATCCATTCGCTTGTCGATTCTTGCTGGCAGAATACTCCTCAAGGATGTCCTGTACCACTCTAGCAATCAGACCATTAAGATAGTCAAAGCCCAGATTTCCTGGAGGTATTGGCTGCGCGTTCCTGCGACCGAGGATGACTTGAACCGTGCACATGTCGGCGGAGAGGACTGTACGGCCATTTTCTTCTTCTCTTTTCAAAATTAGCCAACGGGCGCCTTGACAGTTAACCGGACTCATGCACTTCCTTCATGCCGCATCAAGGTCTCCGCCCATGGGTTCGAGTGGTTCTTGTACAACAAAACTGATGCATACAATCATATCCTTTCTCAAATGGAAGCCAAAGTATCATCAGCTCCTGATGGAGCTCAACCCCGGCGTTCCCGTACCCCAGGCTTAGAAGGCAAGTCCAGCGCTATGCATGCAGTCCTGTTTCTTATATATTAATATTCCACCAGGCCTTTATCCATCCTCTGCATTAGCTAGCATCAAGACACCACCCGTGATCCATGCCGCCATAAACTGGGTCAAACGGCAAATGCCGTACCTAGATCCCAGCGACCTGCTGCCAATATCTATCGAGGTCTTCAAGTTGGCCATTGTCTGTGGTAATGCATCCACGCCGAGCCTTATGGTTGCCGAATCCCACAGTGCGGACGGTACATTTGGGATCGTACGGGTATGCTGCGAGGTGCCTGTTGAGTTTGCATCATACTTTGCGCTGATACTCGATCTAGGCAAGGTCCAAGTATGACTTTTACAAACAGCTCTTGAACTTTAGGTTTCAGGATGCTTTTATCCATCTTGTAGAGAACGAGCAATATCAAGGATCTATGACTGAGGTGGGCCACGCTATCCGAGCACAAGCGGAAACATCCATGTAAGTAGTCGTTATCCTGGTCTTATTTGGATGATGTGTGACGTGCCACAGTTACGCCGATCGCATTCCTTTGAACTATCTATCCTTCGGAGTATTCCTGAAAGTATGGCGGGGAATCAGGCTGTACTCTACCTTGTTTTCTCCAAACCATCCCGCGTCCGGTGGGCACATTCCCGGCAAGAAGAGTATAGGTGGAAGCAACTTTGTCGGTGGTGATTTCTCGAAGCTCGAATGTGCAATTGAGCGTCGGATAGTAGAAGCACCAGTGTTGGAACTCTCTTATTACGCGGATGTTGTCGGCGAGGTTCCCGCCGAGTTTGATGGGCAGAAGGGGCTGGGTTTGGAGTCGTATGATATTGGGAATTGCGATTTACCTCCTGAATGGGGGATCGACCTGGTTATTCGTAATGGTAAGTTACGGTACGGTCCGTGGGCAGACCGACAGCGGTGAGCTTCTTGTTTTTCACATATCGCTGCAGCTTCCTAATGGGTTTTTGAAGCGCTCACCTTCAGCGAACTTTCTTCCCCCCTACGTTCCACGACATGGAGGCATCCCAGCGTCTCGAACCTGGAGATAAACGCATATGGACTGCATTGAAGATTTTCGTCGAGTTGCGTGAAAAAACTACACTGGATATTCCATTTCGCGAAGCGTCGAAGAATTGGCAGTGGGACGGTATTGCGGATATCCCAAAATCTAGGAATCGAGAGCACGCTTCCCTACACGTCACGGCTGGAGACAGTTCTTCGATTAGCTTTCTTATTCCAATGGTCATTGGGCCAGATGGGTATGAGTCTCGGCTGGAGGTGCATCTTGACACTGTCGAGGTCCGGTCGAATTTGAATGACATTAAGCTCGTCGTCGCTGAATCTTGTCGAGTGAGTACCTGGCAGTATATCTGATTTGTTTTCGCCTGACTATCTATAGATTTCTGCAGCTCTCCCTGCCCCCCTCAAGTGGAACGCGGAGCGTCAATGGTCATTTTCAGTCTCCTTGCGTCAACCGGTCATCTTTCTTTTGAGGGATCATATCAACATGATTACCGACCTTTCTCGCGATTGGACCAGCGGCGAACCCATTGAATGGCACCATTTTGTGCCGACTGTTTATTCATTGGAATTTTACCTGCATCACTTTGATTTAAACCTATATGCCAACGATCAGAATGTCATCGACAAGCCCTTGATCGAGGATGAGAATAGTGCGCACATTCATTTTGGGAGAATTTCATTGATTCATTGGCCTGCCATTAGCTGTGGTCAACCTACGAGCCCCGCGTCTTTCGGCGGTTGCTACGATCCCGTCAAACGTATATCTCCCAGAAGCTAACACCATCTCCTTCACAGTTGATATCCCACAGCTTTCTGTCGGCTTGTGCTTGCCGAAGTGGAATACACATTTTCTCTATAACCAGGGAAAGAAACATCACATTTTACATGCAGGCAAATTTGGACTAGATGGTTCCTATTATTACTGGGCTGAAGTTCACCCAGACCACGTCGAACAGCTTAAGCTTGCCATTTCAGTACGTCGCTCGTATATTGGCAATTTTGCATGCACAAATTCGGGAATAGGCTACCGATGTCGCTATGAAAACATTAGGTTGGGCGATCAGGCACTTCATGGTCCTACGAGACAATTACTTTGGCGCCTTCACCCACTTCTCTACACTTACTGAGTATCTTAAGAAATGGGAACGAGGAGAAGTGGGTGATCCTATCGAGAAGAAGTGGCGCCCAGGGAAGGTGAGTTATGCAGCACAATGACTGAGTTACCCCCTCATGTGCGGTACAGACAAACCTGCTTCAAGTTGAATTAACGTTAATGATCCGACATGGATCTCTGTTACTCTCTGCGGGCTTACCTGGGTTTGAGAAGTATGGGAGTATGGCAGCTATCAAAGACGTTGGCACTTCACTCTACCTTGCGTTTCCTGAGTTGCAACTTGGTCTTCGCTTGCATGATTATTTTATGGGTAAGCGATAGACACCGTGAACGCAGATAACCATCTCACATGATTGTAGAAATGTCACTCAATGTTGGTGAGCTCAAAGGACGCATCATGGAGGCATGTCTGGAAGATGAATTCTTTCGTAATGAAAGGCGATCCTTTGAGGATACCCTCGTTGTCGATAGTACGTGGTTATTGATATATCTGAAGATGCAAGCTAACGTGCCTTAGGTATCGATATTACCGCCAATAGACTGTTCGGTCCGCCGCCGCGGACACGCACCTACGTATGCGTATGGGAAATTGCTCTGGGTCATGTCAAAACCGTTGTGACACCGATAGAAAGCCGTGCTCTCCTCTCCGTCGTTGACGTGTTCCGAATGCATTTCATGGACGTCGCAAACGCTCCTGCAGACGAATTTAGTATCCCTCTTGATCCAGATCGTGAGTAGGCTTTTTGTCGAGATAACTTTTCTGATGGTGTCGCTAGTAACATACTTGAAGCTTTCCTTGAAGGCCTTGAATGCCACATGCTTTGCTGGAGGTGCTGCCATCGATTTGGACGCACCGAAAGGATTTACGTTGCACACAAACGACTTACAGGGTCAACTTTGCGGCAAGTCTCTTAGTCTGAGGGTGCCTCCTGCCTCGCTCAGGGGTTTAGTCGTTTCGGACACTTCCCGAAAGCGGTGGTCCGAAGCTGTTGACTTTGACTTTGACATTACACTTGACTGGTTTACTTGCCCCAAGACAAACAACAATCCGCAGGGCACATTCTTGCATGGGCAAGACGTTCTGACTCAAAGAGCTCAACATTTACTAAGTCAACTTGAGGAGGCTCGAGTTAACTTTGGCGCCAAGCCAACTGTTTCAGGACGTAATAGACGACGACGACGGCCCCACCCTACGCATCGAAATGATCTTTATCTTCCGCCTCTTGTACTCCCACGGTTTACTCGCGCCTCTGGTGCTCGGCGACAGCAACAATATCCCAAACCTCTTCCTCGTTGGTCTCAGCCCTCCCAACTGTCGGAATCAGATGGAGAGAATATATCTGAAGCGGATCGGGATGCACGTTTGGCACGGAATCGCATCCTTCAGCCAATTCTACCAGACGATGCAAACGACTCCGAACTATCCATGTCTGACGACGAGTCAGATGATGCCGATTTAACGGACGGTAGTTCATCGGAAAGTGATTGTACTGCAAGCCCTGGTAGGTAATATGATGATATCTTGGGCTCTCCTAATGGTCTCCGCAGAAGAGAACAAGAGGAGAATCCTCCTCCATCATTATGAACGCTTCACCAAGTGTTATAGGGAGGCCTTGTTGGACGACATATCAAGCAGAGAAAGCTCGCCTTTTGTCATACTGACAGTGCGTACAAACACCTAGATGACTTCTGCACTTCAACATATGTTTCCCAGGACCCACCGGCCACCACCTTCAAGCGACCTGATGACACGTTAAAGCCATCGTTGATGATCTCTCCACGCAAGGCTGATTTGCCTGATGACACTGATTCAAGATCCATGCTCCGAATTCAATGTATTCACGGTGTTGATATTCTCGTCACACCACTCCTACTCGTTCTTGCATCTCGTCTCAAGGATGAGGTTGAACAACATGTAACGTGATGTTTGCTTTGAATTATACCCGACTGAAACTTGGTACAGGACCTTAGCGCAGAACTAAGTTTGGACGCCGTTCTTGTTCAGCAGTTCTCCAACTACGTGTCGTCACAGAAAGACGGCTCCTCGTCGTTCGCAGCCCTTGATATTCTGGTCCATTCTGCACGTATGCGGGTATTGGAGCAGATCCTTTTGAACAAGGGTGGTGCCACTGAAGACACTCAGGGCATCGATGTCGTCTTGTGCTGTTTGCTCACCAACCTGCGTATCCAATCCAGTTCGCAGGCGCAACCCACTCCGATGTCTGTTCAGGCAACCTTTGACGAATTCTCTATTGGGCTAGGCAGGCTTCCACTCGTTGAGGGTGTCATCATTGAATCTCCACAGCCGGAGTTCTGCTTATCCATGTACGCCTTTATGGCGAACCGCGCGCATGGCCATGTTGATATTTCTTGCGGCAATTTCACTGTGCAGATGGGGCCTTCGGATCCGGAATACATGGCTTCCCTACTCCTTTCAGGAAGCAACCACGTGGAAATGCTGTCAAATATCTACCAGGAATGGAGGACCAGATTTACGATATCATTGCACACACTCGTACGGCATATCCTCTGGCTCTCGAAGGATGACGCTCTTGTAGATCCCCTTTCCATTATCCAGCCATCATATTTGGTCCAGCGAGGGCTCCCACATGCTGCGCGGACGCACGGTCCACTCAAATTCTGGTTTCACCTTCGCCTATGTTTGCAACAACGTGACCTGGCCACAGACTCCGAGCAATGGAGTGGAGAGCAAGAATTACGACAGCTCGTAAGATCTCGTTTAGCTAATCTTATGCTGGATTTGGAAACGCTCGACGAGATGGATACCGCTCCCTGGCATCCACTATTCCCACCAGAACATCGAAAGACTGCTAAGCCTCCCGCCGCCCCACTGTCCGTAACCTTTGGAATTGGAACCATGCACCTGACTATACTGTCGGGGTTGGAATCAAAGCCTCACAGTCACATCAAGAGCTCTATGCTACGACTCCAATATCAATCCAATCCACTGGTCCAATTCCACTCAACCTCTCATACTTCACTTCTTTCGCATACAACTCAGCAGATCGCTATACTCGGCATAGCTAATATCTCTCTGGTCGCCTCACCTCACCTAGTCGACTTTGCTCAGGGTGCAATTCGGGTCAAGAGATATTGGCAGAGCGGGGTTACTTCTGATGATAACCCTACTCAAGGCAACAACCTACCATCCCAAATAATCTTGGTGGCCCATGTCGGAAACGTGAACATTCGTGCTGGAGCAGAGAATCTCACCTTCGAGGTCGCAAGTTCTTCCCTGGATTTTTCTTCGTCTTCTCTTATTCGACCGGACTCTGGGACGGAATCTGCAAGTGGTGCATTCGCATTTGACAATATCCACCTTCGAGCTCGATCCAAAGCAGCAGATACAGGTCCCTCGGATCAGGATATCTTGGCGTCACTTGCCTTGACCAAAGGGAGAATTGATGCAACTCGACGTCATGATCCAGAATCGAAAACACTTCGAGTCGTCTTTGGACTTGAAGAAATTCTGATCAATGTTCCGCGCAGTGCCATTCGGCTTTACCACTTCGTGGAGGAGTGGCGAGCTGACTTCCTTCCTGCTGTTGAGGCCACGGCGGAGACGCTTGTTTCGGAACTGAAGCGGAACAGCATGTCGGCTGCATCTAAGCCACCATTGGTGCGCAGTCCGGAACGACTATCTACTGTTCTACATATCAACGGTCGCATTGCAATGCTGGGCATCACGCTACAAGTGATGAGAGGGACGTGGTTGTCTTGGACCGTGGAAGACCCAACTGCATTCATTTCTTCCTCGCCCACCTTACTGTCGAAACGGACGTACGATTTCGGTCTACAGTTGGGGTCGCAAGGGTTTACCATAACCCATAAGTCCCGCAGCATGGAGAATTCTACAGGATCTCCCCGAGTCAAGTTTATTCTGCCTGCCCTTACATTGATAGGACATCAACGCAAGGGTGGTATTGAGCTCCTTGGCACCCTGGACTTCCTGAACATCATGATCAAACCAACCCACATGGATACTCTCCTTGTGGTGCAGCAAAAGTTTGGTCAAGACTTCACGGACTTGTTGGATTTGATCCGAGAGTCTCGTCAGAGACATTCCGCCGTCTCCGCGCCAAAACAAGCAACTGGAATTCTCGGCAAGGTCGCCGTGCACGTTAACGTGAAGGGTTTCAGAGTAGGCTTGGAGGGCCCCTCATCTGTATTCTATCTGGAATGCCAAGATGTCTGGGGAGACATTGCGACAGAGCATGATGAATTAAGATGGGAAGTCCAGCTTCGCAATCTCGCATTGTCACTAGCGCGCCGCTCGGGAGTGACCTCCCACGAATACGGGTTCGACGTCAACGAGAAGTCAGCATTCGTGATGGTCGATATCACCGCATCGGCGAATGATGGGAACCTGAAAGTTTCTGTTCCAAAGATTCATGCCGTCATGCAACCAAGCTCAATCACCGAGCTTGGCGACTTCATTGATTATCACCAGGTATGAACCCTTCTGTAATACCCATTCCGTATCTAACGAATTCTAGTCCGAGCTTATCTCCCAAAGGCAACGAAGAGCTGCGGAATTGGAAGCATTCAAAGAAAAAACTAGGAATATTCTCAGGACATTCGAAGCGCAGACCCCAAATCCCAATGCAGACCAGCCATCATGGTTGAGCAAACACACCATATTGGTGGAGATCGAGCGAATTGGCGTCGCCTTCCCCTTGGCATTGAACCAGAGCGTTGAACTATCACAGTGGTCTAGTCAAGATGCGGCCTCCGTTCGCGCGTTCTTGTTCTCCGTACGACGGATTAAATTCCATTCTCAAAAGGGAGAAGCAGGCCAGATGAACACCAGAGAATTATCATTTCAGTTCGTTAATCGGTAGGTTTTACTTCTACACGTGGGATCACTTGCTCAACTGCCCGCAGATTTAGACAGCATGTGCCCACGGACTTCAATTCAGATAGCCACCAAACTCGCAATCGCTTGCTTTACCCCCAGATGAAAGCCCAACTTCGTTCAGACACGTCACTCTCCACACACCAAATCTGGATTGCCGCCAATATCACCGGTTTCATTCTGGACCTTGATTCTTCTATCGCGGATTTTGTTTCCTCCTTGATCGATGTTTACCGTCAAGGAAGAGAGAGAATGGAGCGTCTCGCTAGTAATATTCCTCATGAGGCTATCGCTATCCCTCGACCACCAGAGCTAATATCACCCGCAACTTCTCCGGCCGATGAACAGACCAGTTCAAATATTTTTGGGGCCTTGGTCTTTGAGAGTGGAGAGATCCGCGTGCATGGCGAGGGGAGACATGGAAGGCCTTCCACGGTTTCGGACGATGTTGATTTTGCCGACTCCCTTCCAATGTCGGGCATAGAGCTGATCAGACTGCCAGTTGTGTCCGTGTGGGTAGAGTACCGAGCATCATCGAACGTCGGTACTATCCCCCGGCCGTCACCACCGTCCATTTTGATCTTCAAGGCCAAGATCCACTCTAGCCAAAACACACTCAGGCCCACGCTGCTACCAATTATCTCAGACATCACTGACTCTGTGCAGATGCGTATGAGGATGATGACCCGCCGTGACAAGATTCACGATCATCCGGAAATACCAAAAGGCAGCATACGAGACCCTCTGTCGCCTTCTGTGGTGATAGCAGATTCTCAGAAGACCTCCAGATTACAGATCAACTTTTCGCTCCGCATTGACCAATCGACCCTCGAGTTTACGTGTCAACCTGATGTCAACGTCCTGGCAGCCTTGCGGTGGGAAAGTGGAGGATTTGTGATGAGCATCT
Source organism: Leccinellum luteum (assembly GCA_038091855.1). NCBI lineage: Eukaryota > Fungi > Basidiomycota > Agaricomycetes > Boletales > Boletaceae > Leccinellum > Leccinellum luteum. Next base: position 49,462 of record JBBPPG010000018.1, on the reverse strand, counting down.
CTCCTGGCGAAAACAGGGTGACCTTCACTGGCTCTGTCGATGGCCTCACGGTAGGCCTGAAGCATGGTTTCTTGAGCGAAGACTGTGTGAGTCTAGCCGCTCGTAACCTCGCGTTTTCATTGGCGTTCGCTGAAACCGGGGGTGTTGACGGGAACATTGACAACACGGTGTCGTTGGTCGTGAGCACCGACATGTCGGGCGGTATATATTTTTCACGCCTGCAGGACATGCTATGCTTCAAAGCAGTATGGCTGGACCGTATTCCGTTTATTGCGTCACAGACATATCCAAAAGCGTCGGGCACTGTCGCACCTGCCGCCACAGTCCACCAACAAGTTACCACAGCAATCATCATCCGCATACGTTCAATCGAAATCAATGTCGACCTTGGCCAGTCCATCAGTAACATCACTGTCAACATGGACGACACCCTCATCCGCATGCGATTTTCCGAGAGCCGTCAAGAACTGTCCCTATCTGTTGCAGATATTGCCATACTCGCGAAAGGGAATATATCCGGCCATATCACAGTACCCGATTGCATATTCCACACCGTCAGTAGGAATGGGGATGCAATTCTGTCCGAATCTACCTCCGCAAGGTTATTGGAACTTAGCATGACCAGTGGGCCTCTGAGCGCTGAGCTCGAGTCGGAGCATCAACGGTTACTCGTTTACCGGTCAGTCTTCTCATTCCAAGTACTGGACGGTGTAATTGATTTCCTTTTCAGCGCGGATCCTATCCAGGTGGACATTCATGACGACTGGTCGCTCATCTCTTCCTCGAGTGGAGAAACGGATCGGCCACTCCTCCTTGTGTTCACTGTCCATGGCAAAGACATCATAGCGCTGGCCACGATATCTACTATCCCTAAGCTCATGCTCTATGTCAACAGATTCACAGCAAACGTGGCCGTTCAACGGGCCGGAGCCAGTCGAGAATCAGAGACATTCCGCGCTACTGAGGGTCCCAAGCCAGACAAGCCACTTACGGAAGTAGCCTCTGCTTTCTTGCAGTCTGCAAGGACCAGGTTCAAGGAAGCTGAGACGGACATCACTTACTTGGTTCGCCAGCAAATGAGTTTCAGACTCGAGACCCTTAGACTCATCCTGTTCCCTCGCTCGATGGCGGATACCGAGCTTGCGCAGTTCATTGGTCGTGATGTGCATGCCAGCCTCAACCGGACGATACAGGATAACTTGCCGTCCCGTAGAGAAATTCACTTGTCGTTTACCTCCCTGGATATCTCCAAGTTCACTCAATTTCAATCATTTCTGCCAGCGACAACTACTATCTCGCAGGACCCATCCTGGATATTATCGCTGTTCAAAAACCCCATCGAATCAAACATCGTTGGCCTGCCCTCCATGAAGATGCTGATGATTACAGAAGAGTCCATCCGACAACTCACAGCTCACCTGGTGTACGACTTCTACAGTACGTTTCAAGGAGGTGACAAAAGCCCGGAAGACATTTATATCACACTCAACATGGCACTATATGCATGGCTCACGGGGCTGCGGAAAAACTTGTCAAGAGAATTGGAACAGGTGCAGGGATCGACGAATACGCAGCCGAGCGGTCCTCCTGGATCATCTTCGAGGAAAAAAGGCACTACTGGGTCTGTTATTGAAGCATTGCCAGCGCCCGTGGCTGCACTGCATTCCGAAGACACCACCGCTCCGCCGTCGACGACGAAGAACCAGCCTGGAGCCGCGACGTCCCATGTCTCTGCTGATGATGGTACATCAGTGATGGATTCTGCCTCTTTAAACAGACGACCGAAGCAAGCGCACGAGGGGGAGACTGGTTCGACGAAGTTGGTGTACGAACATAGAGAACGGAAGATACAGCGGTTGACGATGCGGCAGCTGGGAGAGGCCACGCCAGACGTCAGGCATCCCTTTTTCAAAAAGTCGGGGTTCAACCTCGAGGAATCGTTGCCCCAGTACGTTCATGAGTATGCGACGATGCCGCTGGAGAAGATCATGGAGGCACTCCTTTCTCTGTATAGCCGACAGCTGAGGTCGGACACTGGCAGGACGAACTTGAAAGGCCCGAAGTAAATTAGACAGTGTAATCATAATTTACATAATTTATACTGGTCTCGCACGCGGCGCCGTAACAGGCTCATTTAGTAAATACAGTCAACTCCCTTATAACCCATACCCTTCGGAAGCCACCTGTCATGTAAATGTCTGGAAACATTTGGTGGACAAAATATAGTATGACATCTCAGCTACATTTTCTTCCTGTACAACATACCTCATTGGATTGATGGTACAGCCTCTACAGAACCAGAAATGGGTATGGGTTATAAGGGAGTTGACTGTAACACTACGACTCGCGATCGTCCGAAGATGACATAACTTGGATTTGGTCTAGTGGTCTAGCTTGAACTGGCATATGGATAAGGTAGGCAGTATGGCCTGACCGAGGACTCTTCGATGCAATGCGCCTTGACTCCGACGGGTCGGAATAATCGGATAAGATACAACTTGTCGAAGGTATTGAAGGCCGGGCCCCGATTGAACCTAAATTTACTGCAGATGTCCCTCCGATGGCCCACGGTGATCGGTTGATCAACGACCGTCACTACTGAGCAGTATGCCGAGTCTCTCTTTGCCTCCAGTCCCTCACTACCAAGCTGCACCACCCACCAAAGCTGACCGTACGTGCTCTCGTTTATCAAACACACGGCGGTCGTGGCTGATCTTGCATCCAGTGGACTATGCAGACCTTCCGATCATCGATCTGGCCAAGATCAAGAATGCGGAAGACCGTGACTTGATGGCATCCCAGGTTCGACACGCCCTGTTAACACACGGGTTCTTCTACGTTGTCGGTCACGGATACCGCCAGTCGCAGGCAAGTTCCGAGTCGCCTTCTTGTTTTGAACTTCTTGGCCTCTGACATTAAATGATAGACGGACAGAATATTTGATATTGCAGACGTACCCTTTGCAGGCGTGAGTGATGAAGAGAAGCAAGCATACGCTGGTACCATGAAACAGACTGGATCCTACCAAGGATATAAACTTCGACGTTACTGGGTGAGTCACCGTGGTTCTTCAAGGTGAGCTTTTGCCACCCAGACCATGCTGACGTTGACGCAGCACATCGACAATGGTGTCCACGATCAGCTTGAGCATTATAACCGTGAGCCTGATCCGTTAGTTTTCACAAGCGCCGTCTCTAAGCATTTCTTCAAGTCAACCGCGACGTCTCGAAACGGGGTCATCCAGAGGCACTTCGCCCCTTCCTCCCTGAAGTCAAAGAGTTTGCCGAGTTCAATCACTTTAACGTTCTGCATCCAATCTTGCGGTGAGCTGAGCGTATCATCGAGAAAGTGTACAGGGCTTAAATAATCGATTGGACTTGAGATTAATCGCGCTGAGCCTCGAACTGCCCGAAGACGCTTTGGTCAACATTCACAATTATGACGCGGCTGGCGAAACCTATGGTACGCCGGATCCTAGAGTGCTCAACGATATCTTAGTTTGCTCAATTACTTACCAGTGAGGTTTATAAAATAGTTGGTGATTCCTGTTCAGCGTTGTTCATGTGAGCTGACTCGGAGAATCATTTTGTTTCCTAGTCATCCACGCTCCGCTGAGGAAGAGGCCAAGACCAACAACGTCTGGCTCAAGGGCCACACTGGTGCGTCCAGGGGTAGTCGCAACATCGAACGTCATTGATCGTCGAGATAGATTTTGGGAGCATAACTATACTGTGGAGCCAACCTGTCGCCGCCCTTCAAATTCTTGCAAAGGATGGTCGATGGCGGTGGGTGAGACACATCGAGAACGCATTGGTAAGCGTCCCAATCGACTGCATCCCTTGGGCAACCTTTGGATATATTTTGTATAGGTAGTGAACGCCGGGGATGCATTGGACTTCCTCACCGGAGGTTACTACAAGGGGACTATCCACCGTGTGGTGCAGCCTCCCCCTGACCAGCAGCAGTATACTCGTTTGGGGGTCTTCTATTTCGTCATGACGGACGATAATGTCAAGTTGATACCCATGCGCGAGAGTCCTTTGCTGCAGAGGGTTGGGATCAATCCGCGGTGCGAAGATAGCGTCGCACCAACCATGGAACAGTGGAGAAAAGCGAGGACCAGCGCGTACGGACAGAGTGAGCTGAAACGAGGTCAAGAAAAGGGAGTAGAAGAAGAAGTCATCAACGGGGTCACCGTAAAGCACTGGAATTAAGGATTGCGAGTGCTCGCGAAGATCGGGTTTTAGCATTATGAAGCTACGCTTGTTGTCTATATACTTAAGAATTGGGAGTATAACGTTCCACTGAGAGCCGGTAGCGTATGGTGAACTATGCAAACAGTTGCAGAGAGCGTGTCATCAAATAAATAAGCGAGTAACCTATCTACCAGGGGTTCCAGTGGCGCCTACATTGAAGACACTCAACAACGCAAAACACCCATAGAGCAGACCGACGGGATATGCAACTAGCATCTGTTGCTCCGACATGCGCAGCACCGCCACGAAAATGCCGGACGCGGAGAAGGTGCACCATATGATCGAGATCAGAGTGAGCAGGTAACCGATGAGGCCACTAGTGTATACAACTATTGAGCGCAAGAACACGATTAAGACGGAAAATGACACGTACTCGAGCGTCACAACCACGCTCACAGCGCCGACACCGACCATAGGGAGTAGACAGTAGCCCAAAACCGACACAACACGGAAAACGTCGATGCCTTTATCGGACATGAGGTTGAGGATGGTGTATATCGACATCGACCCCAGTAAGCCGAAACCGTAAATGTAGCCAAATTGTGGTTTTCCTGACTGTGAGGGTGTGGTCAGTCGACTGCTAGCGCTGTCTCGAAGGGAGGACCGACCAAGAGCAGAAGCATTCCGAACAAAAAGAAGAAGAGGAGGGGACCTGCGAGGTCAGCGTCGTCCATGATGTGTTCATCCACTTGTTGGAGTGGATTGAGGACAGTCAGAGACTTGACTTGTATGTGCGAAAAGTTGATGCCCAGTTCTGCGGGTTCGGTTCGAGAGGGACAGGTATGGAGAGCACATGGGGCGTCTTACCTTGTAGCAATGGAGGCTCGCCTTCGAAACCTCCCGTGCCAAATGCCGTCCACCAACCGGCGGGCTGCTGAACGGTGCCGCTGTAGGCCTGAGCAACGCTAGCAGACGTTATTGGTGCTGAGGCGCCCATGTTACCTTCCAAGCTCGAACGTGAACCAGGGTAAAACTGGCCCTGGTCAGAGCCCGCAGCGTAGAACTGGAGGGGAACATTTTGTTGGGTTTGGGTGGGGTAATAAGGACTGTGAGAGGAGGACGCGCTGTAGGGGGCGTTCTGTTCTTGCCACATTGCGATGAAGACGCGGTGGACGTTCGTTGGTCAGTCGCGCCTCGCGCCTCGGCACTTCTCACCATCACCGCCCTCCCGTCAACATGGCAAGTATTTCTCTCGCTCGCCCCCGCTTTCTGCTTACACTGACAACAAAACAAACAGCCGCAGGTATTTGGGATGCGATGACAAGCCTTTATCTACTCTGATCGACGAATTGTAGAACGAATACATCGAGGAGCACATCAAACGGCATGGTAGACGACTAGACTACTACGAACGGAAGTAGGCACCTCTCGCGGTGTTCCCGTCGATCTGCCCAGCTGACCTCTCCATAGGCGTAAGAGGGAGGCCCGCGCCGCCCACAAGTCCTCTGCGGTCGCCCAGAAAACATTCGGCATAAAGGCAAAGATCCTTCATGCCAAGCGTCACGCAGAAAAGGTCCAGCTCAAGAAGACCCTCAAAGCGCACGACGAGCGCAACGTCAAGCAGACAGACTCGTCCGCCGTTCCAGACGGTGCCCTTCCTGCATATCTCCTCGATCGTGAGGGTCAAAAAGATGCCAAGGCACTCTCGACCGCCATCAAACAGAAACGAAAAGACAAGGCTGCGAAATACTCCGTACCACTACCCAAGGTCCGGGGTATCGCTGAAGACGAGATGTTCAAGGTCGTCAAGACTGGCAAGAGCAAGAGCAAATCGTGGAAGCGGATGGTGACAAAAGCTACCTTTGTTGGCGAGGGCTTTACACGAAAGCCCGTCAAGATGGAACGGTTCATCAGACCGATGGCTCTGCGATACAAAAAGGCCAACGTCACCCATCGTGAGTGCCAGTGCTGCTGATCAAACGTCCCTATTCAAACGTTTTCGATAGCCGACCTGAAAGCGACGTTCCAGTTGCAGATATTGGGTGTCAAGAAAAATCCCCAATCACCGATGTACACCCAGCTCGGCGTTCTGACCAAAGGGACAGTGATCGAAGTCAACGTCTCCGAGTTGGGAATGGTCACGACTGGAGGCAAAGTTGTGTTTGGCAAGTACGCTCAGATAACCAACAACCCAGAAAACGATGGCTGTGTGAACGCAGTACTTCGTGAGTTTCTCGCTGATTCCCCCACTCTACCTTGCTTATTCCCACTCGACGACCACAGTCGTATAAAACCACTTGTAGAGATACCATACATTCGAGCATTTCACGGCCATCAGATGTATTCTAGTGACTTGTGTAGCGAGTGTAATAGTAACCTTGTTGGTGGATGTTTTGCCTACTCAAGCCAACTTGGACCTCGTCCATGTCGACGTCAAACTCGCCCGCACCCAACTCGCATTCTGGATCGCCAACACCGGGTACTACTCGTCATGCAGTCACCGCGCTCGACCGTCAGCGCTTGCAGCTCGAACGGCTCCTCAAGGATCCCGCCAAACCTGCCTATATTCCGCCTGCGCCAAAGGAAAAGACGGTACGTGCCGCACGAGAGATGATGAAGAACGTGCAGGGTTCGAGTGCTGGCGCGGGAAGTGGCGAATTCCACGTATACAAAGCGAGCAGGAGACGAGAGTATGAACGGCTCAAGATCATGGAGGAGGAGGCCAAGAAGGTCTGTGCGTCCGTGGTATCATTCCTCGCCAAGCTCATCGTCGTCGCGGTCTAATAGGAAACAGAAACGGAGGAGTTTGAGCGACGACGGAAGGAGGCTGAAGATCTCGCGGAGGCAAAGACTGCAAAGAATCGCGCAAAGCGGCAGAAGAAGAAAGAGCGAGCAAAGGGCAAGTCTTTGGATAAAGCGGGCCCCAGCGAGGGACAGCCTGGCTCGTCTGATGCACCATTGAAAAAACGTAGACTGGTCAACGGGAAGGAACTCGTGTTCAGGAGACCTGGGGAGGAGACTGACGAGGAGGAGGATCAGGATCAGGATGACACCGCTACTGGCACACGCGAGGAACCTGCCCTTGTTGACAACGACGAGCAGGCTGCTCCTCAGCAAACCGAGGCACCCCGCACGGCAACGGAACAAAAGATTATCATTCACGAGGACGACTGACGTTGCATCACTCCTTGCTCTTCACTGACCGGTTGGTCCCATCCTATTACTCACTGGTGTCGACACCCGTCTCACGAAGAATGTACCACGGCATCGGTTAACATCTACGTAGTCCGTCCTTGGAAATGCACTTCAGATGTCCGTCCGAGTAGTCGGAAGTCTCCTCCTCTTAGAAGAGCGGATCAAACTCGGCCCCCAAGGCTTAGCAAGCCTGCTAGGCGGAGACCTAACTTTGTACTCATGCTGTGTTGCGAACCAGTTCGCATGTACGCTCCGATGACCGTGGTCGAATGACATATGACCCAAGAGCTGCTTTGATCCATACGTGTCTTTTTCCTGACAACTTTGTAGTAGTACCACTTGAAGATTTGAGCTTGAGTAATACGTCATTACTAATAAGTTCTTGATCTCTAAGCACCCATTGTATATGACTTGGCAACAAGCGAATAACATCGTCTGTCCCCCCATACCTATGGCAAAAAAGCGTGGCAGCACCAGAGTGAGGAAACCTGCCAAAGCGTGCCCTGAGTCGCCCGTCGAAGACGCCGCAAGTGAGGATCACCTCTCTGGAAGCGACCACGAAGACGCGCCATCTCTGCACAGCGACGCGCTCGACGAATGGGAGTCTGACGACGCACCCAAGGCCAAGACTCGCAGAAAACGGCGGCGCGTCGCGTCCTCTCCGACAAAAGGCGCGCAAACCAAGCCCAAATCGGAGAAGAGGACGCCTGCCAAGAAGAAGCGCAAGGTCGTGTCCGAGGAGAATAACGTTGAGAGCGATGTCGAGGTCAAGGATGGTCAGGAGGTCGTCGGGAGGGTGGTGGAGGCTCCAAAGACAGGATGGGGTGTGTATCACATCGCTTCCCCCCCTCTTTGAGCTTACGAGCCTTTTGCCATCAGCGCCCGAAGGCCAGGTATCCCAGCACACGCTGGATTTCCTGATGCACATGCAAGACCCTGCATGCAACGATCGTGTCTGGTGAGCATACACCCTCTGTGACTTTCCTGTCCCATCATATATCGTATCTGCGTAGGTTCAAACTACACGGTATCGTACCTCCCTTTCATGAACCTTGTGATTACCACTCAGGGTATTTTCTTGGAATCTAGAGCCCGTCTATCGACGATGCGAAGTGGAATTCAAGGATTTCATCGAGGCCTTCACTGCAATGCTTATTGAAGTAGACACTCAGATTCCTCCGCTGCCTGCAAAAGACGTGATTCATCGATTTTACCGCGATGTCCGTACAGTCACATCCACGTACGCTGTCTCACTGAGCGAGGTTTAGATTCGTTTCAGCAACGACAAGACGCCCTACAAGACTGGGTTCTCTGCCAGTCTCTCGAGGAGCGGGAAGAAAGGCATCTTTGCTTTCTGTGAGTTTTCATCCCAACGTCTATCTTTGACAGTCAGTTTGACGGCGCTTTTGAGATCATATGTGAGTGTTGTTCCCGCTAGACGTTCGGCCTTACCCTCAAGTTTACATGGAAATAGATCGAGTGAGTCTTGTATCGGTTTACTGAATTTCGTGCCCATACCTTGTGTGCAGTCCAACCGGGGGACGAGAGTATGCTTGCTGCTGGGGCGTGGTGTCCAGGCAAGAACGAACTCAACTTGATAAGGTAGGGCTTTCACAGTTGCACGATATATCAAGCGATAACCCCGGCGTGGCCTCCTGCAAAGGAACCACATAAAGCACTCCTCGGACCGTTTTCGCGAGGTCATATCGGAGCCCGAGTTCGTCGCATATTTCGGCGAACCACGTCCACATCCAGAGGGAAAGCGTCAGAGCATTTTCGGCCGAGACGACGAGCTGAAGACGGCGCCGAAGGGCGTGGACAAAAATCACAGGTGTGCATCATCGATCTCTTGTGGCTGATTGCCTACCAGGATTTTTTGTGTGATCTAGGGACATTGACCTTCTCAAGTGTCGCTCGCTGGGGGTCTCGCACACGTGCGTTCGGTAGTGCTCTCTTGATCGACGAGGTCGTGTTGACTCGATCCTTTTGGTTCACTAATAGATTTACCGATGAACAAGTGCTCTCGGGAACGTTTATCCAAGAGCTCGAAACAGTTGCACGGGTCCTCCGGCCTTTTGTTCACTGGTATGTGGTTACTAAATCGAACCTGATGACCCGAGGTCTCAACGGTTGAAAGTCTCAACGACATGATGACATTACCCGTGGAAAGTGATTCCAGCGACGGTGAAGCTGAAGAGTGATGAGCTGAGAATCGAGCGCGAATATTTGAATGATTTACAGAACGTGTCAATATGTGTCGGCAACCAGTTGCCTCTTGTTTTACCAGATACTAGCGAGTATTCGACAAGTTACAACATAAATGAGAGCGAACGAAAGGAATGTATATAAATACAAATTCGGAAGGCGATCAACGCATCAACAAGAGTGTCACCAGCACACATGGCGATTTTGACGATCTGCAAATTAGACACTGTCTAATGCTTGTTCACCAGCCCTTGACCCAGTTCTAGACCACGGTCAACTTGTCTTCCGTGTAGATCGGAAGGTCTCCATATTTGATTGCACCCCCAACATCCTTTGACCAGCTGGCCATCCTTGGATCCGCATAAGCGGGCAACCCATCGTTGCCTGCGGAAACGTACTGACATGACGAGATCGCCGTCAGTGGCTAGAACGATCGAGAGTGGAAATTGTCTTACTGGCGGCAAACAACTGTCTCGATCGAAATGGCTCCTCTTGGTTACGGGGACGGTTACCATCAGTTCCTGATGAAATCAAGGATTGGTTCTAAGGAGCGGTGATTAGGAGAGGGCAACGTACGATGGTATCCCTAAACAATCCCGGCGAACTCGCCGTCCAGATGGGGGCGGCGCCGTACGAAGGACCCGCGAGCGCGTCTTCTCTCGTCCATTGATCTACCAACCTCCTCACACGCAATTTTCCCTGATGGGGGGATGAGCCTTCGCCGGCGAAAACGAAGGGGGAGGCCGGGGGGAGGAAAAGACAAAAAAAAACGCACGATGAACTTCCAGAGGAGCCAAGGTACTGACAGGACGACCCAGGTCGCAAGCGTGGCGGCGAAGCTGCTAAAGCGCGCGAACCATATCTCCCTGTCTAGGCTGTCGGTGGTGGTGTCTTGCAGCGCCTGGATGGAGACGTAGTATGTCGTGATGGGGATGAGGAACGTCAGCCTTGCATGGAGGCGTCAGGATGTGTGCGTGTGTGCGAATGAGGATGGGGGGCGTACACCAGGATGACGAGGAGATAGACTCTTTCGAGGGCGGGACGACAGTACATGGATACCAGCCGGGCTAGGGCCGACAGGCGGGCCTCCCATGTGTTTGGCGAGATCTGTGGGTGGGGGGAGTTGAGTCGTGATCGCAGCAATATGATTTCATTAGACGAACCAGATCCCTCAGCTCAAAAGGCAGCGTGGGTGGGACTTGATTGCGAGAAAGCTCCTGGTGCAATGTTGGCTGGTCTATCGCAAAATAAGAAAGTGGTCGCAACACACCACGACGACATCAAAGGTGGCTCGTCTTGAGCCAGACGACAAAGAAGCACTCATGTTCGGGTTGGAGGAAAGTTGGGAGGAGGACCAGCTCCGTGGTGGTACTAGTAAGAACTGTGGCTGTCGATTCCTGCCAGATCGAACTTGGATAACTTTTTTAAGTCATATACAACGGAAGGTGGGCGACATGACAACCGTTGGGGCTGGTCTGATTGGGAACAACAAAAACAAGAACAAAATGGCTCTTTCGATGGATCAGATCCTGTATTCGTAGCAACGAATCATGAATGTCTTGGTCGATATCACCTGTTTGATCACAGAAATCAAATCGTAGTATCACATTGTCCTACTTCTTGAGCCGGGCAATCGGGAGGCGGTATATGGGCAGAGTAAAGTATTTTCGTGTCTCTCCCCATCGCTCATCGCCCTGTCCAACTTCGACATCGTACCAATCGACGTCAGCTCCGATCTCGGCCAGGTGACAGTCGGACACGCGCGTGTACACGTCGTAGAAAAGCGCATCTTCGTATCTCCGATCAGCATCCACGTAGAATCCCGATACACTCGAACGTACTTGTCGCCGCCAGTCCGTTGAAAAAACTGAATCGAGCGTCAGGTCCATCTAAAATGACTGGCAGACATTTGAAGAACTTGTGAAGAACTACAAATACGTTATGGATCACACTTTCCACGATGAGGTCAAGCTCACCGTCATAATTTTCGGCAAATGTGTCAGTGTAGACAACGTCAAACTTGCCCAGCCCGAGGAACTCGTCGCTGGAGAGCACGTCTTGCCACTTGCCTTTGAGGATCTTCACGCCCTCCTTCTTGTGCCATCCGTTCTGGTCCATGTATGTGAGCACGTCGGGGTGCGGCTCAACGATGACGTGAAGAGAAGGTGGTTTGGACAGAGATTGAAACATGGTATCGATCTTCGACAAGTGTCAAGCATAATCATCAAGCAGGGAAGTGATATACACGTACCATACCCAGACCAAAGCCGACGTTAAGAACCTTGAGTCCAGCGTCTAGCTTTGGGTGACTGAGGCAAAGCTCGTCGACTGTCTTGCGCACTGGGTACCGTCTTATACAACATGCACGACGTCGAGTTGAAGTCGATCCACATACTGATCTCGCGCTCCCATCCCATCATGACGCCGACTTCTTCACCATTCTCGAGTTTCAGGAGGCATATGTCTTGACCGTTGTCATCTTTGACGTAGTGCAAAGGCGCAGCCAGAAAGGAATCAGTGGATCCGACTGCGGAGCGATCGTCGCTACTAATCACCAAGGAGGAGGGCGCTTCGATCAGCGAAGACTTTGAAGATAGGAGTGTACGCAGCAATTCTGTCAGAGGTTCAACGAGAGTGAACAAAATGCGTCTGTGCATGAAGCACCTGCACGAATGCCAGTATCACGAACAAGGGTATAGCATGCGTCGTTGTTCATGGAGAGTGCAATGTCGCCGGCCGTGTTACCGAGGTTGTCCACTGATGAATGCGCGTCAATGTGAGCGATGAGAGGGCGGAGGGCAGGAAGGACATACCTGCACTCCAGACGGCACCTTCATCGAGGAGGAGCTTTACAAGGGGGTCGTTGCCCACATATGCAGCAGCGTGCAAAGGGGAGGTTCCATCGTTGTCCTGGAACCAGAGTGGTGCGCCTGCGTCTATGAGGTCGCGGATGTTGTCCATAGGCTCCCTCTCCAGGATCGCCTGAATCAGTGTTGTTCCAAGCTCTGTGATGGCGTTTATTTCTTCCATATCCTCGACATCTTCGATTATTCGAACGTCATCTTGGTCTGGAGAGCTCATGGCGAATATACAGATCCTGATCAAGTTCAAACGGTATGGTTCACAAGACTGCTAAATTACATAATTAACTGATTGACCAGCGACGGTCATGTCGGAATATTGGGTGTCGCACAAACGGTACTTTTGCAAGTACTGCAACATCTACATTGCGGACGACAAGCCATCGCGACAGCAGCATGAAAATGGGCTGCGACACAAGGGAAATGTAGAACGGTTTGTGAGAGGGTTGTACAAGGAAGGGGAGAAGCGGGTGAAAGAGAGGGAGGAAGAGAAGGGAATCATGGCGAGCGTGGGCAAGGTGTGTATGCAGTTTCGTTGCTAATCGGCGCAGCTGAGATGTTTTTCGGACAGGCTGCGGAAGCGGCGTATGCGTTGGATGTGGCGTCAGGGCGTGTGGGGCCAAGCACCTCACCATCGGCGCAAAAGGACTCCGCAGCTGCGCTCAAGCCGAAAGCGAAGACTGGTAAACCATCTGACCCGTATGAAAACTACACCACGGCAGCATCGCTGGGGTACAAAGATCCTGACGCAGAAGAGGCGCAACAGAGGATGCACGCAGGTACGCCGGGAGCGTGGACGGTGGTGCCAGTGACCAAGACAGAGGAGACGAGCAAAGGAGACGAGGTAGAGCGGGGAGAGAAAAGGACAGCTGAAGAGGTAGTGGATGATGACGAGGATGACGTGCGAGCATTCAAGCTACGGAAGAAGACGGTCCGGGTTGCAGAGTTGTACGATCCGGATTTGTCGAACCGGACCGGTTCGAAGGTCGAGCCGGACGAGCCAAATCAAGCCGGTCCGAGTCTATTCCGAAAAAGGAAAGTACGACATAGTTGATATACTTTATTGCGTCCCCCATCATTGCCCAGCTTTTTGAGCATGGCGACGGCGTGCACTGCGAGCGCCGGTCCTTCCTCCTCCCCCTCGGTCGAAAAGACCTCTGTCGTTATTGATGAGTCTCCCCGGGTCGAATACAGACTGTACAAGCGCAGGTTCTCTGGTCTCTTCGGCTTCGTTTGTGTTCTACCTTTTTTTTTGGTTGTTCCCTCATACCTTCGACCCAGGTCATCCTCGGCCTCATCACTGGCATGCCATGGGCCTGGTTTGGCCCAATTACCACCCAAGGTACTCTTTCCGTCGTCCCCCTAAGGGTTACATCCCATCCCATCCTTTCATACAGCGGCCAGTGAATTCGACATTACCGTCAATCGTGTCAATTGGCTCGGTAACATCATATGTTGTATATACATACCTGTCTCCCTCCTCGTTCCCGTCATCTGCCCTAGCCTCGGCATCGCCCGTTGTGTGCGTCCCCGCTCCCTTCTTCTCTTCCTCTCTTATATTACCCCTCTAGGCTCAAATCGGTGCCATCCTGAACCTCATCTCGGGTTGGGTTCGCTATGCGGGCACCACTACCTCTCTTTCTCCCCCGTCCACCTACGCCCTCCTTATATTTGGCCAGGTATATCACTCTTCCTTCTCCTTGCCCATATCCCTCCCTCATTCCATTCATCTATAGATCTTCTCTGCCATCGCACAACCCGTATTCCAGGTCCTTGGTCCGATGTATTCGGAGAAATGGTTCGATCTCAAGGGCCGCACCACCGCAACTATGCTCATCGCAATCGGTCCGTTCAACCTTCTTCCATTGTATTCATCTCATCACCCCTTCTACACAGCCAATCCAGTAGGTGGAGCGATTGGTCAGCTCCTTTCTCCCCTTGTCGGAACGCCCCGCCAGTCTGTCAGTCATCCCCATCACATCTCGCGCTTCTCTTCTTTTAACCTCCAGCGATGTTGTCTCTCTTCACGTCTTAGGTCTTAGTTTTAGCAATCATATGTACTGCTGTCACTCCCGCAGTTCTCGTCATATCCGACGCCCCTCCTACTCCCCCAAGTAAGCTCTCCAATCACCCCTTCTCCGACCGATGCTCACCCGCCTAGCCTATGCTGGTTCCAGACCTCCACAATCACTCACATCTCTTTGTCGTGCCGTCATAGGTTTCCCGGTTTCACCAGATGCCCACATGAAGTTCCATGAACGCCTCGACTTTGTCATCATTACTCTCATTTTTGGTGCATTCGTTGGCGCAACTAGCGCTATCAGTATATTGTCAAACGAGTGGTTCGTGAGTACTGTCACTGTTCCGTCTGTCGACCTTCCAAACTCAACTCTATTTCCAGGAACCCGTGGGATATTCAGACACGATCGCCGGACTCTTGGGTGCAAGCTTGCTGCTGTCCGGCATCGTCGCTTCATTCATTACAGCACCATTGTTCGACCGCGTCTTCGTCTATAGGCTCGGCATTACTCTCAGGATCCTCGTCCCAATCCTATCCGCCGGTTGGTTATCCCTGATCTGGGCTGGTAGGCTTCCCCTTCCTGCCTTGACACTATTTTGACCACCACCAACATACCAGTTCGTCCAAACAACACCGCCGCTCTCTTTGTTATTTGTGTCGTCATTGGAATATGCTCCTTGACGATGCTCCCTATCGCATTGGAACTGGGAGTAGAGCTAACGAGGAATGCAGATTCCAGTGCCGCCATTTTGTGGTGCAGGTGAGCTTAGTAGTGTTTGTAACGTATCGAAACTATATTTACGCCCCACAGTGGAAACTTATTTTCCATCATCTTCATCATCGGTGCGTTTTGTCGTTGCGTCTTCCTCCATCACTTTGATTAACGCGTTTCGATTCAGTGGAGGGCAGTCTCCGTGCTCCCTCAACCGCGAACCCCCCGTACAACATGAGCCGAGCTATCATCTTCCATGGGACGATCGTTGTAGTTTTTGGTCTGCTGATCTTCTTTGTGCGCGCGCAACAAGCCCGTCGGAAACTTGACGAGAGTATGGCAATAGAGAATGCCATCCCCAAGGTCTCCAATCCTGATACCTCTGAAAAACTTGAGATCGTAACGGAGGAGCTTGTGTCAAGGAAAAGCTCCTCATGATGGTCGATCCGGACAAGGACTCATGGAGTTGGATATATCTATGTACCCATTTACTTCACTAGTAGTTCTTTGCCTGCTGTCATGGTACATACTACTGACATATACCGTACTTACTTCGTATGCACAGGTGACTGGTCCGGCGACCAGTGAACGCTTCTAGCTTCAAGTTTGAAGTCGTAAAGCATCATTGCTCGCTCGCTTTCTTGAACCCCTGGAAATATTTTTCCCTAAAGTCCTTGTGAGCAGGAGCGTGCAACGTAGCCACGTCCTTGGTGTCGGCAGCGTCGAACGTAGGTGGCGGATAATTCTCTGTCGTCGTCTTGCGGATCGTGATAAGCTACGACCACCGAGTCGGTTTATCAGTCAGTCAGCGTTGCCAAGTTCGCGAGACGCCCACCCGTCTACCCCAACTCCCGAACCCTTGCATAGAGTTGGCCACGAGCTCCATTCCCTCGCAGAGCGCGGCTTGGATGTCCACCTCCTCGTACGTCTCCGTCACTGTGGGAAGGAAGAACACGAGCAGTCCGCGGGGTTTCAGTTGGTACCGAGCAAAGAGAACGAGGTCAGCGATCAGGGCAGAGAGCTCGTATGGCCTCGTGGGTGGGATGTACGGTTCGTTCGGGTCCCTAAGAAGCACCGCACACACACGCTGGTCGATGGGCCAAGTCATGTTAGAGATCAGAAAAAGGAAACTTACGGTCGAGGAACCCGAGGAGATGGCTTGTCATCGCGTATTTTTTTGCGTCCGAGACGCTTCGCGCCAGCCCGCACGCCGTCTGGTGGTTGTTGCATACGGAAAAATCAGGTTCTCGCTTAGCGGGGGCAATCAGAACGGGAACGTACATGGTGGGTCTGTGATGATAGCATCAAAGAGCCCTCCGCATCGCCATGGGTGGTTCGTGACGTCGAACGTGCACAGATCCATGATTCGCTGTGCGACACCGTATCTGGCAGCCGCGCCGATGATGCCCGGGGTATTGGCTTTGGAACGAAGTCAGCGGATGTGGCGTTCCTATACTATGAACCAGGGACCTGGGGGTGCACACCTTTTCCGCGCATTTGTCGGCCGTCGATGTCAGACCCGTACACGAATGCTCCGAAATATGCGGTCGTCTGATCGCCATCGTTGGGGTCATCATACATACGCTCGTGCAGCAAAAGTACGCACGTAGGCCATGCTCCCGGTTCCGATGAACGGGTCATACATGAGTTTTCCTGGAGCGGCCTACCCGCGCGAACTCGAACGGTTGACTCGTTATCACAAGCAGAGACAACTTACCTGCGTCTGGTTAGCCATCAGCAGCGATATCTCCGCTTCCATGCTCGTGTTTCCAAAGTATGCCCGCTTCTTCACGTCGAACATCCTGATGAGCGCCCGGGCCGTACCCTCTACGAGCTGCCAGCGGGTGTGAGATTACGATGATGCTGGACGGACGGGAACGAACGGGTGAAAACGCACCAACCTGCCGAAATAAGCTCGTTTAAACTCGCCGTCTACGTTTCGGCGCCCATCAAGTCGTCGATCGTCATCGTCTGAGACGAGTCAGCCCGTCATCGATAAATTGCCGTGCGATACGTACATTCCTCAAACACCCCGAGCGTTATCTCTGGACTCTTCATGTCTATCTTGCCCAAAAAGTCCATGTAGGCAAAGCTCTCGATCACGTCGCGCTGTCGACGTTGAGAGAGCCCGTGGTTGTACCCGATCACGGTGAACTTGAAGGAGGTATCTGGGATGTAGCGTTCCCAGAGAGACCGAGCGCGTTTGTTTGCGTCGTGCAGTTCGTCGTAGGTCGACCCCTGTGCGTAGAACTCGTAGATCGACCTGGGCAAAACAGGCCGGCAGGGTGAGCGACGCGACGACAGGCAGTACGATGTACATACGTACTTGATGAGTATGCATCTACTCGCGAGGATCCTCGCGTGTTCCTCTTCCATCAATCTGAGGATCATGAACGGTCGCTTGACGGCGTTGACCAGGTCCTCCTCGGTGGCATAACAGCGGTCGAATCCAACCTGAAAGCCATGGAGTTCTGCGATGGACCGGAGCTCTGGGACGCGGAATTCCTCGTGCGCTTGAGCAAAGACGAAGAGATAGTCGCAGGGTGCCATCACTACTATGATCTTGTTGACGCTGTTTTGATGCAACTCGCGTTTCACTGTTTGATGTCGACCACCACCACCAACCCGAGTCTGGGACATGTCGTCCAAGCCGTCCTGAGCTCCATCGATGAGGACAGCCGTAAGCCTGCTGAGTCCACGACCTCTCTTCCATCTCGGTGCTAATCTTCATGCTTGAGGACGAAAGTCGAGGAAGGAATCGACAAGCTTCGTGCGCTGTTCCCGGACACGACGCTGCTAGCTGCGCTCGACCTCGTCGACCGCGAAAATGGTACGCATCTCCCCCAAGCCTCCGTTGGACACACGTTACGCTCACGTCGTCGTCTTCAACGCAGTGCTCAAGTACCGGACGCCGTGGGGGAGATGCTACTACGAAGTCCTTGGGTCCACTGCGACGTACAACGTCTTTCCCCGTCTGGGCTGCTCACCGCACGTGTCTTGCTATTGCACTTGTCCCGCGTTCGCGTTCGCGGTTCTCATGAGCGAGTCCCATCTGATGGTAAGTAGACCTCCATGTTTCCCACATCATAGTCGAATTCTGCTCCCAGTGCAAGCATGTGCTCGCGGTCTGTCTCGCAGAACAGCTGTCGAAATGCATCCAGCGCCCCATCGACGACGGCGATCTACTTGCAAGACTCATGTCCCACGTTCAATGTTAAAAATGACCTCGGTAGGAGACGAAATGTAAGAATATAAAGCATGCAACTATGTAAACCCGAATAATCTATCATTATTAACAAATAGAGGATAACATACATCGTCCTCAACGCTCTGCGTTGCGTGGCATGGCATAATAATGCTTTCTTACATATCTTCGTCCCTATTCATTCTCCCTCTGAGAAGGGTCGCGTATTGTTCCAACTCTTTGACCAGGTTTGCGGTCTCGCTTCTAGTTGGAGTCGTGCTGGTCTCCATATCATCGTCTTCTAGCTCGGAGTTCTCATCGTCGGACAGATCGTCCATGTCCACATCCGAATCCGGGGACTCCTTGTAGGACCGGGAAAGCCTACTGACGCTCCGGTGCGGCGTGTCGATTTCGGAGGAAATGTCATCAAGGTCAGCCTTGAAGTGAACCCAAGACGCCAGCTTCATGATTTCCTCGGGATCCCAGAATCCCCACCACTGTTCATCATCATCATCGTCATCGTCTTCTTCGTCCTCGCTCTCGTCGGGATCGTTAACAATGGTACGTTCCCCGATCGGAGGTCTCTTCCCCCAGACTGCAACAAACCAGGACCACTTTCTCAGAGCACTACGGTCATCTTCGGAAGGTACCAGGGGCCTACGGCGCGATCTTGATTTGTGGGCACGTCCTTGAGAGTGCGATTGAAGCAGGTTTAAAGCATCTTCGCGTTCGTTCATCCCTGGCGTGAGGGCCCAATACATACGCCCTTCTATATCTCTCCCCAGGGGAGAGATTCGAGGAATGCATGCGTACGAAGCCACTTTCAGCGCATCGTCGATAGCCGCGACAATGCGCTTGTGGTTTTCCGTCCTGGACTTGTCCAGCTACAAACCCGGATTCATAATCTGATTCATAATCGGAAGACCGAACCGCTTACTCGTTTTCTTATTGCCTTTTCGCGCTCCTTTTCCTGTTCGAATCGTTCGTTCTCGATGCGGAGAGCTTCTCGTGCCTCCTTGATCCGGTCTTTGGATTCCTGGACTCCTGCTTCGAGTTCCCGCCTCGCTGCTTCAGATTCGACAGCAGCATCGACAATTGCAGAGATCACAGGAACAAGCTGAGCCGTGCGGAGAACAGTGATACTCCCGGTGTTGGACTGATTCGCTCCACTGCGTGTCCGAATGATAGAAACACATTCTGGAGGGGGTAAGGGGTCTGGGAAAGAAAGAGGAAGGATAGAAGAGGAGCGAGAAGAGGTGGATGGGTTCTCTTGCCGATCACGAAGGGTCCCAAGTGCGGCCCACAACTTGTTGAGGTGTGCGCCACTTTCTCGTATTGATTTTACAGTGACCTTTAGATTCTACAACTTTGATTAGGATCGTTGGTGTTGCGCATGCATAAAAGTAGGCTGACCTTTTCGCGTTCTCCTTTAGCATCTATCATATTCAAGAGGCCGACAACGAGTGATTTGATGCACGCTTCGCTCACCCAAGGCACGAGGTCTTCCTCCTCGTCCTCGAGACTGCGAGTTCGTGATGGCCTTATTTCGTCCAGCTCATCAAGATGGCTACGAGAGAGCTCTAGTACAGAGGAGAAGCGCAAGGCAAACTCTCGAATATGGATTCGTTCTTCGGCCTCGGTTAACGAGAGCGCAGTGCCCACGCGCGTCCAGATAGGCTTTACGAGTAACTTTGGTTTTGGGGGAGCTTTGATCTTGGCCTTCGGTGCAGACTTTGCTTTCGGTCCTATTACGGACTTTGAAGGCTTGCTAACGCCACCTTTGAGGGACGTTGAAAGGGACCTGTTGTTACTGCTATGCTTGGAAGCACTTCCATTAATTGCCTGATGCTGTTTAGTCATCTTCTCCCCCGGTTTGTGTGCCATCGGACCCTGGAGAGCGGATCTGTCAGTGTGCATCCGTCGACCATGACGTAGTTAACCCACGGCTGCTTTAGGATCTTGACGCAGGACGTCTGCTGCCGAAGTGACACCAGATTGGCGCGCAGCATTGGCGAGATTGCTGCAGGTGCTGGTGAGTTTGAATTCCGGTTATGAGTGAGGCCACCCACCCTGTTGGTTGCAAGCCCTTGGCCTTTCTGCATGCAACACAGTTGCAGACGTCATCGCATCGTGGGCACCTGTTGGCAAGTCACTGATCTGTGAAATATGGCATAATGGGGGAATAATTGCCTGAAGTGATAGCTCGCGTCGTGGTCATGATTGACTTGGTCCGTCTCGTTACCAGTGAGAATGTCCTCGAGGAGAAGACCGTAGCGGTTCTTGAGACAAGGCTTGCAGTACTTGGTGTTGCATCTGCGGCCCTTGCGGGTTTTCACTGTGCAGCGGATACAGACTGAGGGTGACGTGAGTGCATGGGCTGCGGGAGAGGAGGTAGAGACGGACCCGTGGCATCGCGCTTCTTGTTGCACTGATGGCAGTAGACAAAGCCGTTGGGAAACTCGTCTGTCGCGTTCGCTGGCATGGCGTCCTCGGGCTGTTTGATCTTCTTACTGACTGGCTGGTTAGGTGCGTCGGCGTCGAGCTTTCGCTTGTTGTGGGCGGGTGCGGGGGGCGTGCTGGAGCTCATTTGAGTGGCAGATGAACGAGACAACGCGTTTTCTTTGCGGCCCGTTGATGACACGTGCAGGAGATGCTTGTGTGAGGTGCGCGACGCTGGCAGCTCTACAAAGACTTGCGAAAAGGACTTTCTTGGCGTCGTGCCACCCATCGTCAAAGACGTCCTCGTCACTGTGCTCGACGTCGTGTACTCGACACGTCCAACTTGGTCGAAGTTCGCCGCCGCCCATCCCGCTTTCATTGGCGCGGTCACGTGATCAAATCTATTACTAGGCCTGCCCTTAACGAAAAAAATCTTTGCCAATGTTGTCGGTTTTGCATGAACTTCTATTAAAGCATGTCTCACGCAGACCACACCAGAGACCCTTGGTAAACTCATTTCTTTCTCTTATACATTCATCATTGACTGCTATACTTAGTCCATGGGTAATCCTCAATGACTTTGGAGGTGCCTTTGCAATGGGTGCCGTCGGCGGAGGCATATGGCACGGTATTAAGGGCGCTCGAAATTCTCCGCGGGTACGTCGCTCAGTTTTCATCTTCTCCTCGCTGACTGACCCTGCTCGATAGGGCGAGCGTCTTGTGGGTGCCATCTCAACAATAAAAGCGCGAGCACCTGTGACCGGAGGCAACTTTGGTGTCTGGGGTGGCATGTTCTCGACGTTCGACTGCGCAGTCAAGGGCTGGCGACAAAAAGAGGATGCCTGGAATGCCATCATCTCTGGTTTCATGACCGGCGGTTGCTTAGCTGCTCGCAGTGAGTCTCACTCCTCGGATCATCTCCGTGCACTTGCATCATCCGTTCATATGTTACCCAGGTGGTCCAAAGTCTGCCCTAGGATCAGCCATTGCTTGTGGCATCCTACTTGGTGTATTCGAGGGCGTCGGTGTCTTACTGTCCCGTGTCTTTAGCGAGGGTACCCGGCCACAGCTACCTCCATGTACGTGTTTCCCCCCTTCAACTACCATGCCACCCAAGCTCCCTCCCCAGTACCGGATAACATGGCGACTCAGCCATCGCCCGCCACCCACTAGACATTATATACTTTATTTTGCTCTACTACCCACCTCAATGTATAATCGCCATTCAATGCATGGATATTTCCGCCGATGGCAAGGCACTTATACGTTATTCGCAAATTGGCAGCATCTCCGACGACTTGGCCCAATCATTCTGTGGCTGCAAACTTGTAAATCGCTTACCTTACAGGCTTTGGTGTTGGACTGGTTGTGGTACCTCACCGGATCGGTCAAGATTACAAGTGGAAACTCCGCTACCAGTGAGTTCGTTTCTCCTGTTGACGCGCTGAAAGTCTCTTTTTTTTCCATCCTGGCACTGCTGCAGGTTCGCAGAACTCATGTCGAGTGTAGGCGACGCAACATCGTCTGTTCTTCCGATGTCCTCTCCAGTTTCGCGAATGAGCGCAACCACCACCGAGCCTCCCCAAACCCCTGAATATGAATCGCATCCTCTTCGACCCTCCAAGTCCGGTATCGGGGGACCTCGGGAAATGGATGCCAGTCACCCTACAGCACACCATATAGGGACATATACCACCTCTGCCATACAGCAAGAACTTGGGCGTGGAAGAGAACGCGGGGACGTGACTGCCCACAAGCCTTACCTGTCGGTCGACCGAGTCCCTCACGATCATATCCCGGCGTTACGTCGCCAATCGACGAAACAGCTAATACGTCGATTCGAGACCATGACAGATCCGGCGGAGACGATTCAAGGTAGGAAACCCCCTGGTTCTATTCGCGCAACCTTGGAAGCCGGCCCGAGCGACAAACAACGTCCTTTCCTCACAATCGGGTCTCACAAGAGCAAGAAAAGGTCCCTAAGCAGCTCCCTGCGAAACTTCATGTCCGTTTTCAAGAGGAAGAAAGACAAGGAATCGGATGATGATGATGATGTCCGACCACTTTACGCTCCTGAGCTAGATGTCGCAGCAGTTATGAAACCCACATTTCATCCTGAACCCAAGATAGTCTCGCATCCCCCGAGTGAAGAAATGAATCTGCACCCCAACGGAGACGTGGCCGCGCTCTCTGGTCCACTGCTTTACCTGTCACGGCTACCGTCTCACCCCGTCTGGGTCTCATGCACAGTGACATTGTTCTATACTCACCTGCTGATTACCTGGTATACAATGCGTGACACTCCTTCTCATCACGTCATTCATTTAGATAAATTTACGGACATACGCTCCCTCAATGAGCGAGTATCGCAACCCGATACCGAAGATGATCTGAAGAGCTTTGAGTTGTCCTTCGAGGGTCTACCGAGAGAAATGTTTGCTGCGACCTCTAGTCAGGACCGCGCACGATGGGTTGGCGCGATCTGGTGAAATCCAATGCCGTCTCCAAATTCCAAGAGCTCACCTTGTTTTAGGGATGCCGTCCTTGGATCACAATGCCGGAGGGAAACTGTACATACTTCGAAGCGTAACGAGCCACTGAGTATCAACACAAATGTCTCCCCTGAACACAGGGATAGTGGTCAAGTCGTACAGCCTCCTTCGTCCGCCGAAGACACGCATTCTGAATACACATCCTCCAGTGCACCAAAAACCGAGTTGGCTCACCAGACTCCTCCGCCTACACCGGTTGCCAAGTCGCCCCGTCACACACTTTCCCCGCTGTCTATCTCTCCACCCCGTCCTCCATCCCAGTTATCCAATCCTCACTCTCGGTCTAAAAGTCCTTCTATCGCCAACCTCGGAACGTTGTCGGTCGTCACGCAACGTCTTGCTCAGATCGAGCGCTCGGAAGTAGTAAGCCCAACATCGAGTGCTGTCACCTCATCCAGTGCAGGCCCCGCTCTCCGGCGAGCGCAAGTCAACCAACCGACGCTCCACGGCCGTCCGTTTGCGTACATCGAGAAACTCCAGGAAGAACGATCCCGGGGGAAGCAGGTGGAAACGCCTTCCACGGACGCTCCGATAGTAATTACTCTTCCTGAGCCACCGTCGAACACGCCGCTTTCCGAGACTGCCTCTGCGCGAAGCGCATTCAAGAGGAGGCGTCCGGAGCAACCGTCAGCATCACCTACAACGACGCCCACGAAGGTGGCTGGCTCTCTTGGAACACCGGTGACTGCCTTGCGGGCGACTACGATTCGGGAACATGTCGAGAACCCGCCGACGTCGCCGCTTTCCGCCATTGGTATGGAACCCCTGTTGGCGCCCCTGGCAGAGTTGATCAAGGATGCCAGCGCCAAGCACTATGACCAAACCGCAGGGTTGGGCGAACAGATCATCTCGCTCCAGAGAGACATACACATGCTCCCCAACGAAATACAGGTTTTGTTAGGTCAAGCAGTGTCCGCTGCCGCCAAGAGAACGTCCGATTCGAAAGGTCGCGCCGACGAAGCGAGTCTGCGAGATCTGTCGACCAGCCTCGAAAAGTTGAGGAAACAGATCCAGGCAAACTCGAAACACCCGCAGATGGACTCGTTGACGAAGATGTTCGAGGGCTTGCAGACACAACTCGCGACGCTGGCGCCCTGCCTCATCGAGAAGCTGACATCTATCGAGCAAGGTCAGACGCAACTACAACTTCAGGCTAAACGAGAGGCAGAGTATCCTTCTCCGATGCATGTTGGAACTATGAACAACCTGAACCCCTCTCCCGCGTCTCGCGCCTCGTCGCCGACAGAAATTGATCTCCGGGACGGCTCCCACCACACATCAACAGATTTATCAGATATATACTCGAAACTGGATGAACTTGCATCTCTGTACAGATCCAACGCTGCTGCGGTCTCCACAGACAACGAGGTATCCTCTATGAGAACTCCGGATGCTGATTCTGAGAAGGTATTCCGATTTCGCTGGGATGGTTTGAACAAGGATTCACTTACCAAACTTCTGATAGCTTACATCAATCTTGGATCATCTCAAGTCGGAGGAAGAACAGCGTAAAGTCCAGCTCGATCAACAAGCTGATAGCGTTCGTTACCTTAACGAATTGAATTCGGTATGTATCAACCACGACTCCCCCCCTCTCGAGTTGACAAGTCCACTGGGACCTAGTGGCTTGAGGCCTTTGTGAATGGCGGCACTGTCCATATCCAATCAGTGGCTGCAAACATCGAACAACTTTGCTCTTACCTTGGTATCTCCTCGGAGAACGACACCGATGTCGGGCAACACTCGAACGAAGGAATGCTCGGGGAGATCAAACACCTTGTATCATCTGTTCAAACCAAAGCTTTGGGTGATGATCAACTACATGCATCCGTCGCCGAGCTGATGAATGCGGTTAGAGATCAGATGAACAACGGGATCGAACAACGGACCGCACTGGGTGTGATTTGATACACTTGTTCTCGTCCGAGCTGACTCGAAACTGTGACTACGGTTTGTAGTGACAGATTCCGTTCTGGAGATCATCAATCGGCAGCGACACGAGCAAGAACAGATGCTCCGCGCCCTTTCGACCGGTAGGCATCCAATGTTCCATTCGAGCTGCTCTTATTTTCCCGATCTTTTCGCGCAGAACTCACCAACGAGATTCGTGGCGAAAGACTGCGGTTTGTAGAAGCCATGAAGGAGGCTACGGCTATCAACGTGCAAGGTAATTGAGCTAGTGGGTGGGAGAGCATGCGTCACTGACACGACGTAGCACACGTCGAGCACTTCAAGGCAGAGTTAAGCCGGGAGGTGGCTGCGATGACTCAGGACGTGAGAAGACTCCACCAAGAAAAACAAGTGATCGAACAGCAGATTGCCGATCTGTTTGGGTTCTATTCGAAGCAGAAACAAGATGCCGAGGTTTGTCTCGCTTATGCTGGGCTTCGCCGGAATACATTCTTGTCCCACAGAACACTGCACGCCGCAACGCACCTCTGAAGTCAACTGGGCTTAGTAACTTGCAAAATTTACCCTCGTCGACCACGAAGCGACCGCGGCGGCCATTGCCCCATCCTGTTTTCCAGAGAAGGGATTGAGGCGATGACGTGCTGAGAAACAGCGGGGTGATGAGGATGTAAGCAGAAGGCCACAGCCGAGGGGAGAGATGAGTAGTGCTGTATTATCTATTGGCTCGAGCTTGAAGGTTTCAACGAGCATGATCTAAACGTGAGAGCGAAAGGAACTTCCTTGCATCTTCCCAACCCATCCTTTCTCGCTCTTTCCCTAGGAGCGCACCTCTACGCACTTCTTCAGCATCGACGATGCTCCAATCATCGTATTGGGTGACAAGGCCGTCCCTTATACCTCGTTGAACTTCCTCAGGAGGATCCTCGGGATGAGGCGATAGGTTCGGCACGAGAGTATCTTGTACGACTTCACTCCCATGCTCTCCATTTGCCATGTCTGCATCCATATTCTCGGCGGTACCGGGCATGATGTCTGACAGAATTGTCCCCGCGACCGCGTATGCATCCATCATAGTGGTAGCCAGGACCCCTTTAGCACCGTTTGCACTCCAGCCGGAAGCATACATATTTCTCAGGGGAATGCCAGACTCTGACACAATGCGACCTCCGCGTGCCCGGAGGTGGGAAGAGGCAGGATCAAAAAATGCGACAGCTGGGTCCACATGAAAACCAAGAGAGGTGACGACGAGGGAAGTATTGAGTGTGGAAGTCTGGTCGGTTGAGACTGCACGGCCTGTGGAAGGATCGAGGTGAGTATGCACGAGGGTGAGCTCGGCAGAAGAGGAAGAGTGGATCGGCGTAAGGGCAGTGGGCATGCGATAGAAATCGAGGGACCAAGTTTTCGGAGTAGTTCCGAACCGGCTTTGGGAACCATTTTGAAGAAGCTCGAGGGTACGACGCTGCTGGCGGGACAAAGTGGTTCCCTCTGGGATGGTAAAGAGGGAAGGTTCGAGAGGAACCATGGACGCGTTTGGAAGGTGCATCATCTCGCGCAGTTCCTTGTTCGTGAAGGCAGCTTCCAGTGGACCGCGTCTGCCGATGATGGAGACATGTTTGAGAGTGGATTGAGAGAGGACATCGAGAACGTGTTCGGGGACATCGTATTTTTTGAGAACGGAGGGAGATGTGAGAAGCATGCGAGCGATGTCGAGAGAGACGTTTCCGTTTCCTATCAGAGCGAGGTGGGTGATCTTGTCGAGTGCGGGCGGGGGTGGATTCGAGGGATGTCGCGTGTACCAATGCACGAGTGAGAGTGCGGGAACACAATGCGAGGACGGGGGAATGTCCTTGTGGAGAGTGGGTAGGGTGCATCCTGTTGCAAACAAAACATGTGTGTAGTTCTGGAGCAGGGACACCAGCGGGAGGGGCAGCGCATGAGGGATCGAGGCGGGTGCGTCGCTGCCGACATGGACATTGCCAAAGAATCGGAAGCGCGGGTCGGCGGCGGCCTGGTCGAACTTGTTCGTGCAGTTCTTTGGGGGCCGTGAGCGGGGCAGACGAGATCGAGGACGAGCCCACGCACCTTGACCTCCGGGTGATCGGGGGCGACGCCGTAGCGGACGAGTCCGTGCGGCGCCCAGAGACGGTCAAATACGTGCACTCTGAGCGACGGCGAGGACGAGTCAGCGCGGGGCACGCGAGACAGCAGGCGCGAGGCGACGTAGAACGCAGACGGCCCACCGCCGACGATGGCGAGCTTGACCGGTCGGGGCATCATTCGTAACTTGAACAAATGCAGGCAACCCTCAGCGCCGCCGCACTCAAACGTACGTTCCCGACTCACCCAATTTTCACATACGCGCTCATTCAACCAACAACAAGCCTTCATCAGGGCCTTGACCTGTCTCTCCAGATACGGCGATGACCTCGTCTTACACGCCGACGCTCAACACGTTACGCTGAGCGCGACAAACTCGTCGCTCTCCGCATATTGTCGCTTCAGGTATGGGAGGATGTTCTTTTCCAGGTATCGCGTGGGCGGGGGTGTCAACGGGGCTGGCCCGTCGAATGGTAGCACTAGTGCACCTCAGGATGTCAAAGGGCAACTCCTGGTGAAGGTGCGTCTCGCCTGCACCTGAATCTGTGTATGCATCGATACTGTGCTCGTAGACACTATTATCGATATTCAAGCACAGAACTATCGAGAAAACAGTCGAACGATGCGAGTTGGTCATCATAGAAGGCCCTTCCGACGACCAGCCCCAAGAAGACGAGGACACGCTGGAAAGCAGACTCATAGTGCGCCTGCACTGCAAACACGGTAACCTTCGCTTTCTGCCACCAATAGCGTGCAACCCGTCATAGATCCTACTAGGCATCGTAAAAACCCATCGTCTACCTCTCCTTATTCCAACTTCCCTCCTCTCTCCCGGCGTCCCAGATTCTGATAATGAATCGCGCCTGATAATCGGCCCAAGAGCTATCAGGGACATTACCGAGCACTTCCCTAGCGGTCGTGGAACTAAAAGCGACCCTCAGCTTGTGTGGACTTTCGGAGACACAGACGTCGATGTGAAGAGTCTCGAGTCATCTATAGATACGAAAGGTTCGTGCCGTCAATGTGGTTGAGTGCCAATGTCCAAAACCTGTCCCCAGGCAGAGCGCAGTTGGCCACAGAGCTCACCATCAGTGCCGACGAGTTTGATGTGTACGAAATAGCGTACCCACCTATCACCATTGCCTTTCATCTACGGGAGTTCAACGTGCGTCTGCTCCTTGTTTGTGTCGTAGTTCAAGCTAATTCCGGTGTTCTTGATAGGCAACAATCACGTACGCTGAATCCATGGCTGCGGGATTAGAGCTTCGATTTACAGATCCTGCTGCGCCACTCTTTATCGATGTCGAAGGCGATGAGTCCGATGGTCTTTTTGTGATATCTACATCTCAGTTACAAGGAACATCATCCAGTGCGAACGCGAACACACGGGACTCCTCTACGCCCAAACCACATCTGCCAAGTGGACAGAAAAGGCCCCATCCCGGTGACGATGGTCAACAATCTTCGAATGCGTCAGGTTCAGGCAGGAGAAGTGAAACGCCACGCGTGGAGAAGGTCAAGAAAACAATTAAAGCGGTACAACGGACCGAGGTTCTTGCGAGGACAAGTGTATGCAGGGAAAAGTCAACATTGATAAAAGATGAAGACAGGATGCCGCCGCCATCGTTCATTCCCAATCCTAATAGGACACAGGGAAGTCAATCTGCTGTTTTTTATGCCTCGCAGGGTGGAGATTCTGGCCCTGCGGATCACTTTAGTTTGGGTGGAGGCGGCGACGACCCAGGTCCCTTCGACGGAAACATTGGGGATGGTGACACCAGAGAGGATGGAAACGCTACTCCTTCTCATCCACGTGAACCTCTTTTCTATCCTCAGTCGTCGCAGATTGTTCCGCCTTCATTGTTGTTGACAGGCGAGGGATCCCTGCAGACTCAACGTGCCCGGACCCCGCTCTTCTTCCCAATGTCACAGCTCTCCCAGAAAGACGAGCAAGCGATTAGGGAATCTGGATTGGGTGTGGAATACATGAATGAAGAGGAATTGGAAGCCATGCTAGAGGGCGAGGGCGAGGAATTTGAGTTTGACGTCGCAAAAAACGTGGAGTCAGGCCCCGGGGAAGATGGCGGAGAGAGTTTGGACCTTTTCGAGGACGAATTTGGGCCTACACAAGACAGAGACAAGGATACCAGGAAGGTAAGCTAGTTCATCCCCAGTGTGTTACGGTTCGTGTTTAAAACGGATTTTTAGGCATTTCAGCCATTGTTTGATGACTGAGATTAATTCTAATGGGTAGGTCTTATCGTCGTTACTTATCAGTATGTATGGGCTCTAAGTTGGTGTACTCATTACGATTTTGTGCATTTCCCACGATCGAACTTGTACTCTTACATGGTCGCCCATGTCCCGCCGAGGATACCACACGGTCTTCAAGTCCTTCCGGGTGTTTCATGCTAATGTGGTCCTTGCATCACCATTTCTGCGAGCAAAGCCTAGATATCGTCCATTCTCGACTGAGCCCATCGCCGACACCCCGATCTCCAAAAAACGCCCGAGCGTAAACCCGTGGATACTTTACCCGACCACAGTATTGTTACTCGGAGGTGCATCGTATGTCGCGTACAAACATTACCAGCCATTTAGACACACGCTGTTGGCTATCACGCGTTGTTCCCGGATAGCTCGTACGTGTACAACTTACTCTTGGAACGCTGCGGACCAGAGACATGCATGGTTCATGCTGTCAGTCTGGCTGAGCACACCTTCATTCAGATGCTGCAATCGCGGGAGCCATCGACTACAAGTACACGTTTGCTCTTGGCTATTCGTCCGAAGAAGAAAGGCAGCTTGCGTACTCGGAGTGTCACACGCGCAGTGCGAAGAGGGTTTTGAAGGCACTCCTCGCGAACGGAGGTACGGATGCTCCCTTGGAACAGAAACTGAGACCCATTACAACATGTTTCAGGCGTATTTATAAAGTTGGGACAACATATGGCTTCACTGTACGTTCGCAACCATCTTCTGGATGGGCATCAAATTACCCTGCGAGGTTTACAGAGTAGTTCTTCCAAAAGAATGGACAATTACGATGCGACCTTTGCAGGATAAATGCGACCCGACACCCTACCAAGATGTGGAAGCGCTCTTTCTATCCGATATAGGGAAACCTATCGACGAGCTCTTCGAGCACTTTGACCCTGTTCCGATCGGGGTAGCAAGTTTGGCCCAGGTTCATGTCGGCACGCACAAGGAATCTGGAAAGAAGGCTGCCGTAAAAGTGGGTTGGTGTTATGGTTGTGTGTCAAATTCCAAGTCGATGAATTGATGCATTTCAAACAGTTGCAACATCCGCGCCTCGCAGAGTTTTGTGATATCGATATGGAGATGGTGGAAGTTACACTCGGCGAGTCCATCCATTTTCCTCTCCGCGATTTCAGTCCTGACAACGCGCATATCCGTAGGTTGGATCAAATCTTGGTTCCCCGAGTTCGAGTTCACTTGGCTTAGTGAAGAGATGCGCGAAAATCTTCCCAAAGAAATGGATTTTGTTCACGAGGCAGCGAATGCTCGACGTGCTATGGCTGACTTTGAACACCTATCTACATCACTTTACATTCCCGAAGTAATCTGGGCCACGAAACGCGTGTTGATCATGGAGTTCATCCAGGGTGCGCGAGTTGATGACTTAGGTTACTTGGCAGAGCAGGGAATCGATAGGAATAAGGTGGCACTGGAGCTTACGAGGATATTCAGCCAAATGGTGTTCTTGAATGGTTATTTCCATGCCGTGAGGAACTTGAAGTCTTCATCGTATGCCACGTTGCTCACATTGCTATAGGACCCACATCCAGGTAAACTGCACTTAGAATCCACGCCAACTAATAGTGGTTTGACTTCTTTCTCTTTTTGTCAGGTAACCTGTTGATTAGGCGTGCGCCACCCAAATCACGTTCGCCGTACAATTTCGAGATTGTGCTCCTAGATCACGGGCTGTATTTTGACCTTGATCCAGAGCTGCGCATCAATTACAGTAAGCTTTGGTTATCTCTCATAGAGAAGGCGTCGCCCCAAACGCGAGCTGCACGCCGCAAATATGCTGAACTGGTCGGCAACATCTCTCCTGATCTGGTGCGCAAGATCCCTGTTACGGTAAACTCGAGGCTGATGGTGTCTAGTATTCTGTGTTTGAGGCTGCGATTACTGGTCGAGCAGCGTTCGAAGGAACATGGGAAGATGAGGACTCTTCCGAAAACTCGTTCAAGCGAGCGTCCGGTATGATCGACATGCTTCCTCAAAGCGTGGAAGAGATGGAAGCCATTAGAGATGCAGTCATTAATCGTGAGGGATTACTGGTCTCGGTATTGGGTGTTCTTCGTAGAGTCCCTAGAAGGGTGTTGATGGTCTTGAAGTTGAATGATTTGACGAGGTAAGTTGGAGTTCAGCACACTCAGTGGCCAGCAACTCAATCCAAGATGGATTGCGTATGCAGGAGCTTGGATCATGCGCTTGCGACCACTCACTCGAGTGTGCGTATATTCCTGGTCACCGCCAAGTACTGCATGAGTGCAGTGTGGCGTGACGATCGCAGGCGAATACTAGAAGGAGGTCTTCGCACGTACGGTTGGTTTGGATCTCTGTGCTGCATGGTCGGTTGCTGGTGGTAAGCCATCATTTTTCACCAAGTCGAGCCCATGTATCACGGCACCACAGGAGATATGCTAAAGGTTACTCAAGTATGGTACTTCTCGAAGTCATAATGGACATGCAGGCGTCTGCTTTGAAATCTGCCGCATGGGTACGAGGCCTTCGAAGCCGCGGTCTGGCAGGGGCATATCAGGCAGCCGCTGGACTGTCGATGACATAGCGGTAGTTTCAAAGCGGTCTACAATCAATCTACAGGGAGCATCATTCGAGCAAATGCATTAGAGCAGTAGATAGTAGATAATGCAATTGATTAGAACATTGAGGCAACGTATGATTCAGGATAAGACCGCGCGAGGATTCAATACTCAATACTCATTTCTTGCCCTTTTGTTCTGCGCAAAAGGAATCAATGGTGCTAACTTTGCTCTTGAGCACCTCCCATTGTTCAATAGTAAGTGAAATGCCTTTTTTGCCGGGTTTTTGCTCGTCCGGGCCCGCAGCATAGAACTCGCGAATGTCAACATACAAATGGCCTGTCATCATTCACTATGAATAAAACTGTGAACGTAAGGAAAGGGCTTACCTTTGAATGGACGCACGGTCACGCGTTTCATCTTCCCTAGATCCACGTACTTTTCGCCCCGGGAACTTGTGGGCACCCGGGTAGTTGCTTTCTCTTCGTGAGTTGACTGGCGTAGAACATAGGGGTATGAGGCTAGAGATATGGAAATCGTTTATAGACAAACCTCATCGTCAGATGCGTCAATTTTGGGCTTCTTCGCTGTTTTCGTTTTGGTGGAGGAAGATTTCCCCTTGGTGCTAGTTGACTGCTTTATATTATGGTGGTCAGCGATGTGGTTATGTTGCCGTGGTTGGGACGCACCTTTGACTTTGACTTTTTCGCTTTGCTATCCGACACGTCAGAGTCGGACGCGCTATGCTCGACGTCATCCTCGGTATCGCTGTCCTGCTTTCGTTTTTTGTGGCCCATTGATGGATCGCTCGACTCTCCTATGTAAACTGTTGCAGCGCGAGTGGTGAGCGAATAGCGTGGGAATTCTCACTCGCGTCTGGGATCAGACGAGGCGGACAGAGGCAAGAGAGCACCCATACGCTTTGTCCCCCCTATGGTTGGTCGTTCTTTCTTATTTGGGATGATTAATCATCTCCTCGAGGAGAGTCGTATATGTGCGACATCGGGTCACGTGCAGCTTGCCTTTATTTGGTCCTAATGGACTTCCACGCGAATCCGTGAGAGATCTCAAAGTGGCTATGGGAAATTATTTCCTGATATATCAAGCCATACGTCGCCCTTCCCGTCGCCTCAGCCTCAGTCACGTCTTTCTTCTTTCTCCGTCCATCCGACTTGCCAGCTACTATCATATCAATCTTGTCGGTTGTCTTATATCAAACCGCGTTCACTGCGGTACGATGAAGATATCTCAGAAATCCAAGAGAGCGGCACAGCCAGTGAGTGGTGACCGCGCCAATATCCGTCTCGTGCTTTCGTGCATCTCACATCTCCCCACAGCACCCTCAGGTGGCAGAGCTCATCTCAAAGCTCGCAGAAACACAGAATGAAAATATTGCCGATGTTCTCGCCAGCATCGACTCTTGGAAATGGCCACGATCTGACCTCAATTGCTGGATCAAAGTGCTTGACAAATTCGACACAATTCTCGAAGAAGCCATCCGCGACTATGAAATTGACAGGATACAGATCAACGTCTTTACCCCAACAACCAAGCAGACTATCTCTGCCATCCTCAGGTTCGAGAGGTTGTTGCTCGAGAACTCAACCAACCGCAAAACCTTCAACTCGTATGACGTACGCATCCTATTCGACGTTGGTTTTCATGTAGCTTACACGTAGCTTTCATCCGCGCAGCGGTTGATGAGCTTGCTCCTGACATCCGATCTGGATATTTTGATCCTGGCGCTGAACCTTCTGTTGCGCCCAGCCCAGCAGTACTCTGCCCAGCCGTCTGTTTCGGCCGCACTTAGTATTTCCACACCACGCCTACTCTCCCTATCCAAGCGCTGGCACAACCTGCGCGAGCATGGAATCAGCCTTCTTG
This sequence comes from Leccinellum luteum, assembly GCA_038091855.1. NCBI lineage: Eukaryota > Fungi > Basidiomycota > Agaricomycetes > Boletales > Boletaceae > Leccinellum > Leccinellum luteum. The sequence continues at coordinate 15,410 of JBBPPG010000018.1, read as the reverse complement.
ATCTCGCTAGCCCGAGTGGCATTTCCCAGGTCGACGTTCTTCCTGGCGAGGCTCGAGACGTAAGTTTTATGTACTACAAAACTGACCACAAGGAGAAGGAGCAGAAGGTAGAAGGAGTTGACGAACCTCCCGCGACCCCTCGTAAATCATCCCTCCCGCCCGGGTCTGTAAACATCCATGTCGACGAAGAAACCCTAAAGAGGAAGGACGTCATGAAAATCTTGGCCGACATCCTTGAAGTACATCCTCTTTCTGGAGACGATAAATACGAGTTGCTTTGTCGTATGCGCGTTGCAAAGGCGCTGGTGACAGGAAACGAAGTCATTCGAGAGAAGCTCCTTGTCGTCCGACTTCTGGCCATCGCCATTTATGGCCACACTCACAACGAGAATCAAGCCACATCCTCGCTCTTCCTCTATGAACCCGATCTTACTACTCATATCGCCGAGCTCTTACAACTCGATCACGGCATTTCTACCTCGGTACAAACAACTGCCATCGCCGCCCTCGACTCAATCGCGAGATACCGGGGTCGCATTCAGGAGGTTCTTGGAGCCATCAATGCAGGTGTCAATCATGGCATTTTGATGTCCCTTCTGCGCAAGACCATTCTGGAGGCCAACAATCCCGAATCCAAACTTCCGAATTCCTTTATTGATGCACTATTGGCGTTCGTCACATATCTCGCACAACATGCAAGCGGAGGCAATATGATCGTCGGCGCTGGTCTAGTCCCATTACTGGTGCAGATAATCGAGAACAAACTTGCTCAGAGACTTCAGATGGTGTCCAAAGCGATGCAACTAGTGGACAATGTCCTTTATGGATATGCTAACGCATTCCAGCTATTTTCGAATGCTCGGGGTGTCGATGTGCTCGTCGAAAGAATCCAGGTACGAATGATTTTCCTCTATTTATCCGAGCCAAGTAAATCTTATATCATTATCTTAGCACGAGATTGACTTCGACGTTACAATGTATGGCAGTGAAACTCGCTCTCGCGACTTCTTTGGGTCGTGGGGTGAACTACCCATCGCCCGCGCAGCTATTCTCAAACATACGCTGAGGTCGATACACCGCATGATGCAGTCTACTGGCACCTCTGAGGGCCTCCGGGGGTTGATCGATTCAACATTGCTACAGTCTGTCAAGAGGATTATCGAATACAGGGGCTTGTTCGGACCGAGCGTCCTTCCCCTTGGTATGTCCACCTCCCTTGTGATTGAGAACTGAAAGTAATGTCGTCCCCCAAGCGATGAATATCATGGCAACATTTGTTCACAACGAGCCGACGTCTCTTCCCACTATCCAGGAGGCTGGGTTGCCTGAAGTCTTCTACAAAGCCATTGAATCTGGAGTGGAGCCGGTTATCGAGGTATGCTGTTTTCCGCGTATTTCTTCGCTTGTCGTTGACCTACTTCCGTTCAGGTCATCCAAGCCATTCCGAACGCTATCGGAGCTTTATGTCTCAACCAGGGCGGCCAAGATCAGCTTTCAGCTCGTCCGGGCATCATCCCTGGCATATTTTCCATATTCACGTCTGAACGACACCTCAAAGTTCTTCGCGACAAGGAGAACGCAGTTCTCATAGGTACTTCAATCGACGAGCTCATTCGCCACCACCCTTCCCTCAAGACTCCCGTGTTTGATGCTATAAAGACTGTCTTCGGTAAGATTGAGGATTTTGGAAACAATTTCGCAATTCCAGAGGACAAGAAAGAATGGTACGGGCTCTTGCCCGTTCAACCTTTCGAGGAAAGTGGGGTAAATATGCAAGGCATCGAGTCAGATGGAAGGGAGTCGACGGAATTAGAAAGCCCCTCAGGATTGACATCCGACAGCCTTGGCGAGATATCTGGAGAAGATTCGGCTACACAAAGAGACCACGACAACAACATAGTCTTGTTCATTGATGTGATCTGTAGGGTGAGTATCATCTCGACGCTGTAGTACAAATGTGCTCATTGCGTGCAACAAGTTCCTCGAAGGGCTTTTCCAACATCCTCAACATTGCAAAGACTTTATCCGTAACGCAGATGGTTTGGATCGGATCGGGAGGCTCACTGGTTTGCCTTGCCTTCCGTACGACTATGCTAACAGTGTGTCATCCGATTCGATCGTTCAAGTTATCCGAACTATGGCTGAGATTGGCCCGAACGAGACACTCTTCTACCTTTCGAAACTTGTCGGTACCTCTCTCGCCGAGACGGAGGATTTCTGGAAAGAGCTTTCGCCGGAGTCGAAGCTCGCCCCAATGTTGGAAGTTGCAGATGATCAATTATCGGAAATTAATCAACACTTCCGTAGCCTCGTGACTCTCCACATCCGCGTCACTCTGATGGCGGACGTGTTTTCCACCACTGGCTATGCCCACGGGAGATCGGCGGTGGGCCTTCTGCAGACTCTGATGTCAGATCCCCCGAAGGCAGTATTGGACATGGGCGCTTTGCATCGTGCTTCGATCTGGGAAAACATCCTATTCAAGACTCACATAGCTTCCAAAGGAATCGAGCTTGGGATCACCGGACAAGTATCACCCCTGGAAAGGTCTCCTAGTCATATGTCTATTTCCCTCCCTGAGCCAACAAGTTTCGGCGTTGTCGCCAATGGTGTGGCGGAATCCTCAGATCCCCTGTCCTCGTCAACGTCTGTGTTACCTTTGAAAAAGGAAGCGCCCGTAGACAAGAATGCGAAGGCACTCAAACACCTTACTCATGGCCTGCCAAGCGCGCTTGCACCCTTCTTCCAATGTTTGTGCTCGCTACTTGAGATGACTGTTTGGTACTTTCTGACCTAATTTTGACAGCAATCGTCAAATTGTTCTACGCCAGAAGAAATCCTGATCCTGTGCAAAAGAAACAGATCCTGAGCGCCTCTGATGTGATTGCGAGCATTATGATTAACCACCTCAAGACAGAGATCACGGGTGAGAAGTTCAGACAGTGGTCGTCTAGGATTGTCATTGACGGATTATATTAGCTGACAAACTGTATCGCCTTGATTACTATAGCGTCATGCTCGGCTTGATGACCGTGTTGTTAGTGGATGGTGAGTAACTTCGGCGGACACTCTGCAGGATCAGCTGTAATGGATTTGTTAGAACGTACCACACAAAATACGTTGCACACGGTCCTGCTTCTTTCTTTCCAGCGCGCCGGGGGCCTGGAGACGATGTTCGACATTTGTTCGGTATTCTTGAATTCCATCGAAAGTGTCTCGAATGTAAACCAAGTGGAAAGATCCGAACTGATGGTGCAGGAATTGGTGCATGCGCAGGGCGGATTAAAAGTCGCTCTTCACCTCCTTTATCCCCTCATCTCCAAAGCCATATTTGAGTCCGGACAGACTATCTTACTTATGACCCGGGATAAAAAGGATACAGATGTCGACTACTTCGAGCCTCACCACTTCCTCGTCCGACTTCGTCTTGCATGTGTCCCCGTCCTTCAAAGAATCTGGGAATCGTCGTGGCTCCGTTCTGCGCCGTTAACTCTGGTCAAATCCGTCGTCCAGCTTGTCCTCGAACTTACCGCTGCAGAAAACGAAGAACTCAAGGGTGAACCTGCAGCCGAAGGTATCGCTGGTGCAAGTTCTGCTGTTGGGATCGCTGCCGGCTTGCATATGCGCACTGCTGGGCCAGACGAGAACCGTATCCGTCAACTAACCGATATGGGTTTCCCTCGTTCTGCCGCCGAGCGTGCTTTGGCGCGCACCCACAACAACATCACTGCAGCTACGGATCTACTTCTTTCAAATCCTTTCCCGCTTCCCCCAGATCCGGAACCAGAGCCCGACCTTCAACAGGATGAAGCCATTGGAGGTCCAGAACAACCTGCTGAACCCACAAGCGAAGATGCGGAAGAGTCTACTACTCACGACGAAGATATGGACTCGGAGGAAGTGGCGTCATCCGCAGCTCCCGAGGCCCCTGCCGCACCTGATTCTTCCGAAGAAGGAAAGGGTTTGGAGGCGTTGCGTCAGGAACTGAACGTCATTCGCGAGCCGTTGAAAGCAGGCTTGACTCGACTGGCATTGTTGCTTGTTGATGACCACCCATCATTGATATTCGAGGTTCACAAGGCTTTCTTGCGCCCGTCTCCAGACCTACAGGAGCTGTCCATTCGCTCCTTGATCGATGACATCAAGGAATACTCGCCTGGGGCGTTGGACGTCCAAGAAGAACCTTTGGCGACTAGGTGCAGATTGCTAGCGCTCGTGCTGTCGGAATGCCCCACGCTTGAACCAAGCATCGGCCGCAACCTCATGGATTGCCTTCTAGCGTTACTCCTCTCGAATTCGTTTACGATGGAACCTGATCAGAGCACGCCAAGATGGCTTGCTTCGCACCTGCTTGTCACGGAGGCATTGCTCAATATCGGTGATCAGCCCGTTCCTATCGTTCTTCCGAAGGAGGGAGAACCCATCGTTCCACAGGACCTTAAGCTGGGCCCTCCGTACCCCGACGCTCGATCAATTATCTTCGATTTCTGCGACCGTTTACTTGGGTTGTCCAACTTGCCTCGTGACGAGTTCCTAGCAACTTTGCGCCTTCTGGTGGTTCTTACTCGTGATCATAATGTTGCGTCAAAGTTTGTCAAACGAGACGGAATATCCCTCGTATTCAAGCATCTGAAGGTTCATGGGGGTGCCGGCAGTTATTCCTATATCGCTATCATTCTCCGACATGTTGCAGAGGACCTGCACACATTGCAAGGCACGATACACCAGGAAGTCAAGCGTTTCCTTTCTCAACCTCGAACAAGAATCGTCGATGTCTCTAGCTTCGTTCGCAACTGTAGTGCAGTCGCATTGCGCAATCCTGAATCTTTCATCGAAGTCGTTCAGTCGATCTGCCAGCTGCAGCAACCCTACTCTACGATTCAACATATCAATCTGAAGCCCGACGACACGGAGGACTCAGTCCCTTCTGGTCAAGAAAATCTGAAGCAGATGGACATGCAAGTTGATTCGCCAACAGATGTCCCTCGTGCACCCTCAAACGAAGCATTGGAATCCGTGGTTCACTTTCTTATAGGCGAGTTGATGAAGACCTATAAACCTCCAGATGGTCCTACAGATTCTCTGTCGCAAACAAATAAGCAGCAACCAGCTCAAGTGTCTGCCGAAGAGGCCAGTACACAGGCCACAACGGTTCATCCCGACCCCCCGAGCGAGCAGGAGCGCTATGCCCACTGTTGCTTCCTCATGCAATGCCTTTCCGAACTCTTGTTCTCCTATGACGCGTGCAAACTTGCGTTTTTGTCGTATAACCCGAAGAAGCAACGCCAACACACACCATCGAAAGACGGGAAGTACAGGACAGCAGTTCTTCAGTTCTTCCTATCTGAGCTTGTCACGTATGGTACGATCACCACACAACCCGAAAGCAAGGCTAGGCTACACCTCTGTACTTGGGCAATGTCGGTCCTTGTGGCCCTTTGTGTCGACTGTTCACCAGGCGCCGAATCGAAAGAAGTTCCTGTAGATCTGGTGTCGATTCGAAAATGTACTCTTGACGCCATTAGCAAGGCCGTCAAAGAAACTTCACCCTCCGAAAGTATGGATGTCAAATATGGTCGCTTCCTCGCGTTGACAGACTTATGCAATCGTCTGTTGACCGTACGTTTCAGCAACAATGGGTCCAGAAAGCAGCCGGAAGAACACACGACGCATATTGCGAAGATAATGCTCGAGAAAAATTTTGTCGCGATCATGACCAATGCTCTTGGTGAAGTCGATCTAAACTTCCCAAATATTCGCAATTTGGTGGCATCCGTCCTTCGGCCATTGGAAAATTTGTAAGTTTCCTCAAAGTTTCTCTGCACTTTCTGGACAAGGAAACCCGCATTGACAATATTTTCAGAACTCGTGTTGCAATCAAGATGAGTCGAGCGTCGGACAAGTCCAAGGACGGCACAGAAGGGAAGGAGCAGAGTGTCGGGTCTATGTCTGAGGACGAAGAAGCGGAGGACATCGATGTCGAAGATGCTGAACGCGAAGAGACACCTGATCTGTATCGTCATTCAGCTCTTGGAATGTGAGTATCCGTTGCTGAACATTCATCCGAATTCTCTCACCTGTTACCTTCTAATCTAGGTTTGGTGGCGTAAGCCTGGTAGTTGCCAACGTTAACAAAGACTGACGGTTCTTCGATAGGAAATGGAAGATGTCAACTATGCGCAAGATGACGAGATGGATGAGGGAGATGAAGACGAGGAGGAGGACGTTGACATGGAGTATGGAGAGGAAACCGACAGCGAAGCAACCTCTAACTCTGATGATGTCGACGCGGAAGAAGAGGGAGAGGATGATGAGGATGAATCTCACGGTGACGGGTGGAGGGATGAAGATGAAGACTACGAGGAAGCAGATTTGATTGAGAATGACGAAGATGGGGACGGCGATGTTGCAGCCGTCACTGGCCCCGACCCAGTTCTCGACGAAGATATGATATGGCAGGTAGGTCTAACCTCACGTTATTCGGTAGCTGTTAGATTAACCTGATGATATTCTCAAGGACGTAGGTGATGAAGGAGATGTAGAAGATGACAACGGTGACGAAGGCGATGAGGATGAGGGGAGAGGTCAGCCCACTTTTCTTGATCGTTTTCTACCTGATATTAATAATCGACACAGAACCCGTTACCGTGATCCACACTGAACATGATGATGAACCAGATATGTCTGACGAAGAAGAGTACGGCAATTGCTTACGAACTGTACGATGCAGAACTGATGCTTGGTAGATTCCGAGGCGAAGTTGTCGATGTTCGGGACGTTGCCCCTATGGGCGGTGCTAACGACGACGTTTTCACTTACTCGGAGCCATTCGACGTCGATGGAGTCGAGGTCCACGGAAGAGATGGAAATCCGTTCTTGTCCCGCCGACGGGGTCGTAAGCGACCATCTATTGCATTTGCCTCACGCAAAAAGTTTACGCGACTTCGTTTAGCCATTGACGACATTCAAGTTTTCGGCCGTACTCGAAACCCGCCAACCGCACCAAGTGAAGCGACTGTCCACCCTCTTCTTCTGGATGCATCTGCTAGCAGCAATCGCACATCGACAGCCCTGTCTCGCGGTTCTCGACGTCAGCAACGAGGAAGCGGTAATAATTTTCAAGCTGAACTCATTCAGTCGATTGAAGATGTCATAGGAGGTGATGCCGTTCAAGTTTTCCAGCATATTGTAAATCGGTCTGCTGGCACCCGCGAGACAATTCGTGTGGATGTTGCTCCGGCTGCGCTAGCTGGCGCAGAACAGAACATAATCCATTTGCAAAGGCTTCCAGGCGCACCCTCTGGTTCTAGAGTGGAACGGATTCCTCAACAAAACGAAAGGCATACTGACAGCCGTGGGCTTGATCCTCTTTTCACGGTGCAAAGGTGGGCCGAGGAGGCCAAAACCGTCAATGGAAAACATGTATCTGAACGAGCTAATCGGCTGGGAAACCACATCGTGCTTGCGTTGTTGCCAGCTGCCATCGTAGCCAAGGCGAAGGAAGAAGAACAGAGGCGACGAGCACAGCTGAAGGCAGAGGAGGAAGCTAAACAGCGTGAGGCCGAGCAGTCAATAGCTGAAGAAGCCGGGCCTACCGATACCGTAGACACGCAGCCCAAGGACGAAACAGCCACGACCTCACCAGAACCACCCGCAGTTCTAGCTCAAGAGCAAACAGAGCCAACTCCCGTTGCTGACTCGGTCACTGGAGACGTCGAGATGCGCGATGTACCTGAATCCGAACCATCGGTAGCTGTTTCGCAGGCAGACGAGGCGGGCCCTTCGCAAGTTCAGGAGAGGTTAACTGTTATGATTCATGGCAGCGAGGTCGACATCACGGACATGGGCATAGACCCGACATTCTTGGAGGCCTTGCCCGATGATATCCGAGAGGAGGTCATCAATCAACACGTTCGGGATCAACGTGCTGCGAGAGTAGAGCGACCTTCTGACTCGCAAATCAGCCCTGAATTCCTTGATGCACTACCACCGGAAATCCGTGCAGAACTCATTCAACAAGAGAGACTGGAGCAGACAAGACAAGCCCAAACGGCGACATCAAATGAAAATGCCGCACCTGCAGCTGCAGCTGCAGTCGATATCGACCCAGCCAGCTTCATAGCAAGTCTCGACCCACAACTTCGACAAGTCGTTCTCATGGATTCGGATGAAGGTCTTCTGCAAACTCTGCCATCTTACATGATTGCCGAAGCAGGTGTATACCGCGACGAGGCTCAACACCCGCGCAGATTCACGTTTGCAACGCGTGGTGGTCACAGGGCAAGCTCGCGACCCGCCCAGCCCCGCAAAACCCCTGCACCAAGGGACGCTATCCAGCTTCTTGACAAAGCCGGCGTGGCCACTCTCGTTCGCCTCTTATTCTTCCCTCAGGTTTTGAAGAAGAACCTCCTTTTCAAGGTGCTGGTCAACATCTGCGAGAATGGCAAAACGAGAACGGAGCTCTTCAATCTTCTTATTAGTATCTTGCAAAGTGGGCCAGGTGATCTCACCGCTGTAGACAAGAGCTTCGCCCAGATGTCAACCCGCACTCCCAGGACCCCTAGTCAACAAATCCTCAAGTCTCACAGCAAACAGAAGGGACCCGACTTCAGCAATCCGGTGACCCTCACCAACCTTCAGAACGAGTCTGTTCCAGACCTGGTTGCTCAGCGCTGCCTTGAAGCACTGGCGTACATTGTTGGCGCGAACGATTTATCGTCGCTCTTCTTCCTGACCGAACACGAACTACCTGCCGGACTCAGAAAGGCAAACGCGAAGAAGGGAAAGGGGAAGGAGAAACAAGCACCCCAAACTCACTACCCCATTGTTCTCCTCCTTGGTCTCCTGGACAGACAGTCGCTGCTTAGAACACCATCTATCATGGATTCCGTCGTCTCACTACTCTCCACCGTTACCAAGCCATTGGCTAGTCTGAAGTCGGAAAAGGAGTCGGACTCTGCAGTAGCTCCGACGAGCTCGAGTGAGCCAGCTGCTAGCACATCATCTGCACAGCCGCAGCCCACCGCTCCAGATGCACCACAACCCCAGGAACCGAGCGTTACAGTAGGAGCAGAAGGGGATCAGATTAAGAACGAAACCGAAGCTGTTGCCGGTGAACACTTTGACGAACGGATCTTGTTGGCCAGTCCGCCTCAAATTCCGCACTCAGTGCTACGCCTTATCGTCAACATCCTAACGATTGGCGAGTGCTCTGCACGCACGTTCCAGCAGTCATTGACCCTCATACAAAATTTGTCACACATTCCCGATGCACGAGATGTGATTGCACAGGAATTGAAAGCCAAGGCACAAGACTGTGGGCAGAATGTTCTTACCGACCTCAGCCAGCTCTTGGTATCCCTCCAAAATCCTACTCAGGACATCCTTGCTTCTTCCGTAGCATCCAAGCTCTCCTCGCCCTCGTCTGATCAAACGAAACTCTTGCGTATCCTGATGACTTTGGACTACATGTACACCCCCCGTTCTGCAGGACCACTGACAGATGAAACTCGCAAGAGCCAGGATGCCGAGAAAGTCCAGAACATCTATGAATCATTCCGTTTCACACCACTCTGGCGCCGACTCGGGGATTGTCTTGCTACCATTGAGGCTCGGTCCGATATGGAACATGTCGCCACCGTCTTGCTACCCTTGATTGAGGCTTTGATGGTAGTATGCAAGTACGTAGGGCCGAAGTCAACAGCCGGAACTGCGGCGAGATCATTAAGGGCTTCTGCATCGCCGAGGTCGTCCACAACCGCCAGAGAGTCGATGGAGGATCTATTCGTCACATTTACTGATGCTCACAGAAAGATCCTCAACGTAATGGTGCGCAACAATCCCTCACTGATGAGCGGGTCATTTTCGCTCTTGGTTCATAATCCACGTGTCTTGGACTTCGACAACAAGCGGAACTATTTCACCCAGCAGCTTCACCGTCGCCCTGCATCCCGCGAGCACTATAGCACGCTACAGCTCAATGTTCGGCGCGCTCGCGTATTCGAGGACAGTTTCCAATACCTCCAACGGAAGAATGGGGATCAGATCAAGTACGGCAAGCTCAGCGTCCGATTTTATGACGAGGAAGGCGTGGATGCTGGTGGTGTTACAAGAGAATGGTTCCAGATTCTTGCGCGCCAGATGTTTGATCCCAACAACGCACTTTTCCAGCCTTGCGCAGCTGACAGATTGACATATCAACCAAACAAGAACTCTTGGGTCAATCCGGAGCATTTGTCATTCTTCAAGTTTGTTGGCCGGGTCATCGGAAAGGCCATCTATGATGGACGACTCCTGGATGCGTACTTTGCAAAGAGTCTTTATCGGCAGCTCCTTGGAAAACAAGTCGATCATCGAGACGTCGAATGGGTTGATCCTGAGTACTACAACTCTCTCTGCTGGATTCTTGAAAATGATCCCACGCCGTTGGAGTTGACGTTCAGTGTGGAAGCAGACGAGGTATGTCACCAGCTCTTGCTTCTAGTGTTTCGCGTAACTCAACCTTTTTAAAACGTCAGTTTGGAAGGAATCGCATTTTCCCGCTCAAGCCTGGAGGCGAAGCCATCCCTGTCACGCAGGAAAACAAACGAGAGTTTGTGCAACTTTCAGCCAATTTCCGATTGTATTCCTCTATCAGCGAGCAAATCGAGAATCTTGTTTCTGGGTTCCAGGAGATCATTCCGAAGGACCTCATCACTATTGTAAGTTGTCCTGTTTTCTGATCTTTGCGTTGGCCTCAAGCCACTTTTAGTTCAATGAACAAGAACTCGAGCTCCTGATTTCTGGGACACCTGACATTGATGTTGACGAGTGGAGAGCCGCGACGGAGTACAACGGATATACAAGCTCGGATCCCGTGATCGTTTGGTGGTGGAGGGCTCTCAAGTCGTTTAATCGTGAAGAGAGGGCCAAGGTGTTGAGCTTTGCGACTGGCACTTCGCGTGTGCCTTTGAATGGTTTCGTCGATCTCCAAGGGGTGCAAGGAGTCCAAAGGTTCTCGATTCACCGTGCCTACGGCGATCCGGATCGCCTTCCTCAAGCACACACTTGTAAGTGGGCTTCACTGACCAAGGCGGATGAGCCTCTGATGTTTTCGTGATACCAGGTTTCAACCAGATCGATTTACCGCAATACTCTTCCTACGAAATGCTGCGACAACAGCTTTTATTGGCGATCAACGAAGGAGGAGAAGGCTTTGGTTTTGCATAAGCATGTATAATACTTGTCTTCGATCGGGTTTAGATGTTGTACTTGGCCCAGTCATGTAGTAGAAACATCATATTTGTATTTACATTACGCATTAGCTTTACCACAACCGAGCATTCCACGTCGATCGAGCATGATACTATCATTACGCGAGTAGTGCAAAAAAAGCAGTAATGATTTTCTACAAGCTCAACAAAACAAGCTATAGCGCTCGGTACGGTACTACAGATTGAGAACCAGGTAACACACATACTTTTGATTTTTTTATACTACTGAGTCTCCAAGTCGGAGGCAAATTTAAATTAAAGAGACCATTGCCATCGATTGCCCTGACCGGTCACTAACTTCCGGAACCGGCTCACCCAAATCAGCGTCACTTCAAGTTCGGCGATCCTGTACATATATTAATTTCAGTGTGCGCCCCACCAACTTTGCGGTCTTGGACACGACATTGACTATTCTCTCGGCGACCTAAATCACCAGTGCCACCGAGTTCCTGACATGAGAGCCTACGTTGTCAACGAATGGAAGCATCCCTCTAAACTTACCCTCATCCAAGATGCGCCAGAGCCAACTCTTGGACCAGAGGACGTCCTCGTAGATGTGTATTCTGCTGGTCTCAACTTTTTCGATGTAGGTATCTCGCGCACAAATACTAGTAACTGGTGACATCTAACTTATCTCGCTCTTGCACCCAGATCCTACAAGTCCAGGGCAAATATCAAGTGAAACCACCCTTTCCATTCACGCTCGGTGCAGAATTCGCCGGCAAGATCGCGAACGACTCTCGTATCCCGAAGGGTTGTCCCTTCAAACCAGGAGACAGGATATTTGGCAGCGCACAAGGCGCTTTTGCAGACCGCATAGCAGTCAAGTGGAAGGCCATCATGCCACTCCCAGACAACCTTACTTTTGACCAAGGGGCAGGTATGTCTCACTATTTCCAAGGCGCCAATTTTTCTCAAGGTGATGCCGCAGGCCTTTTCATTACTTGGCCAACAAGTTATGAAGCGTTAGTTGGTCGAGCAGAATTGAAGCCAGGTTAAGCGGAATGTGTGTATCTGGAAAAAATCGTGGCTGATTTGGGATGATGCGCTAGGCGAGACCATTCTAGTAAATGCTGGAGCTGGAGGAGTCGGGATTGCTGCAGTGCAACTGGCCAAAGGTGCCTGCCTCTCCATCTCAAGCCTTGTCTTGTCACTCACTTACGATGTGTAGCTCTGGGAGCCATAGTTATTGCTGCCGCCGGCTCGCAAGCTAAACTCGACATATGCAAGCGATATGGGGGCGCGGACCATGTCATCAACTACTCGGCCTCGGACTGGCAGAAGCAAGTGCTGGAGATCACCAAGGGTAGGGGCGTTGACGTCGTGTATGATCCTGTGGGTCGGATACAAGGCAAGTAAAATTACGTTTTCATCCCTGACCAGCGTGTGATAGCATCTTTAGACTCGTTGAAATGCATAGCGTTCAAAGGCAGAGCGTTGGTGATCGGCTTTGCCGCGGGTCGAATAGAGAACGTACATCATATTCTTGTCAAGGTCTTTTAGGTGCTCACAACAGCCACCAGCTGCCGTTGAACTTGGTGTTACTCAAGAACGTCAGCATCATGGGACTTCATTGGGGGCTCTACACACGTATGTGAAAACTATGGTCCATGGGAGCAACTGCCAGAATGACCATGCGTACAGCTAAGGAACCTTCCCGGATTCCTGTCGTGTGGGAGGAACTGTTACAGTGAGTGCTTCAATATATTACTATCACGCATGCGCAATGACTGACTGGCCGACGTAGCTTGTTCTCGTCTGGTAAAGTCAGGCCGGTTACCTATTCCACAATATACCCATTGGCCAATGCCATGGACGGCCTGGGAGCGTTGGAAAGAAGAGAAACTTGGGGTAAAGCAGTCGTCCGCATCCGAGACGAGGAAGGTAGTAAGACCTTGGCCAAGCTGTAACTTTGTGGCACCATCGGAGTAGTGTTCGGGGTCTCGTCCGAGTGTCCTAGTAGCTTAGTAATGCTCGCATTGGTCATTTCATTCACCACCCGCTCGTCATGCAATCGTTTGAAGACACTGAGCCAGTTGTTCGCATACGTGACTTGAAGAAGGACCGGGTGAATTTCGTGCTCGAGAATGTCGACCTGGCGTACGTGTAAAACCCTATGTCGGCTCAAGCAACAGCCGCATTCATTCACTCATCTTAGATTTGCAAACTCGATTCGAAGAGTGGTCATAGCGGATATCCCGACAGTCGGTTCGTGCGTGCCATAGAGTTCACGAACAATACTAAATTGTAGAATAAGCCATCGACATGGTCGAGATCCACTCGAATACGACCGTGTTGCCAGACGAGTTTATCGCGCATCGTCTCGGCATGATTCCGCTGAATAGCGCAAATTGCGATGAGGCTATGCGCTACACAAGAGTGCGTTCTGCATTCCACGATGGCCAAGAAAGTATTTTGTTGTGACACGTTTTCGCGATGCTCAGGACTGCACTTGTTTGGAGGGATGCAAGTACTGTGCGATCGAATTGAGGCTTGAAGTTTCATGCAACGACAACAAGACCATGGAAGTCACGAGCAATCACCTCGAAGTGGTTGAATTCACATTAGGCCCCAATCAACAAGATGCGATAACGGATGGCGAGGAGCTGACGAAACGAGGAGAAATTTTTGGATACCCAGTGGGCAAGAGTTTGTGTCTTCCCTCTCTCTCGGCGGCCCTTCGCTTGATAATCCCTCGACAGATGACCCATTAGTGTCCCCAGTCTTAATTTGTAAGATTCGCAAAGGCCAAGAGCTGCGCCTGCGCTGCGTGGCAAAAAAGGTTTGCGCGTCCATTATTACATGAGAATGTCGCATTGACGCGGTGATAGGGCATAGCGAAGGAACATGCCAAGTGGTCCCCATGCTCTGCCGTTGCTTTTGAATATGATCCTTACAACAAGTTGAGGCATACGACATATTGGTACGAAGCCGATCAGCGGGTGGAGTGGCCCGTGGGCGAAAATGCCAAGGATGAAGAACCACCAAGAGACGACGAAGTATTCGACTTCAATGCGAAGCCGCGTAAATTCTACTTTGAGGTTGAAACGGATGGAAGCTTAGGTCCCCAGGAAGTCATCATGAAGGTGTGTGTGCCGCATCCACCAGACCGACGAAATCTTATCGTAAACTCCTTAAGGGTCTCGCTGAACTCCAAACAAAGCTGGCCAACTTGATCCTTGGCCTTAAAGCACCCTCGGACATGGATGTGTCCGGGGAGGTGGATACGGCAGTGAATGGGACTGGCACCGGGTGGAATCAATCCTCGGGATGGACAAATCCGGCTGCCTCTGCTGCTGGATATGCCAGCCCAGTCGCAGGTGGATGGGGTGGTGGTTCAAGTCCGGCACAAAACAACACCGGTAACACCGGTACCTGGAACGCTACTCCGACAGCGGCTCCCGGAGGTGGCTCAAGTTGGGGTACGAGCCCTCAGGCTGCACAGAATGCCTGGGGTGCAAGTACCAGCCCGAGCTCGGGGGTTAATAGTGTCTCGAATACTTGGGGTGCACAGCAAGGATGGGGCAGCCCAAACCCTCAGACCAATGGATGGAACCTGTAACTCACGATTCTGATATGCGTGATTCCGGCTCACAGTAACAATCGTGGTCTTGATTACCGAAATGGCGCGTGGCACCTGGGGAATCTCTGAATCACAGAATTAATTCCATATGAATCAGAGTACGTACTATGTCACAACGACCTTACCTCCCCGCGGACGGTACATCACTAGATACCCAGGCACTAGATTGAAGGTTGCTTGGGTGTCCATGTTATCTCCGTTGGTCGTTTATTGCTGAAGACGTGAACCTGTCGTCCAATCACAAACCCTTGCACTTTGAGTCAAAAAGGAATTAAAGCTCTGAGGTTGTTCCATGAACGAAGTGGCCTTATGTTACATATGTAAGTCCATTGCTAGTGTGCCATGACATGCGGAAGAGATGCTCTTTGGTAAGGTGCCTAGTCTTCCAAATCGCTTCTGATAAGTATATATAAAGACACTGACGACCACTGCACCGTTCTATATCCTTGCTAGCAGCAGTATCTCAGGTGTTAAGTGACCTGTGTCCATAAAGCAGACCTCCGATCTGAAATCAATCATCAAACAAGCCATTTCCCAACGACGGATCCGACTTTACCGCCCTTCCCGGACAATGT
>JBBPPG010000017.1:0-98828 GCA_038091855.1 Leccinellum luteum | reverse complement strand
CAGTCGCGCGTTGAGTCTGGCGAGGATCAGACGAGAGTGAGGCGGGGACAGAGCGTATGGGTGCTCTCTTGCCTCTGTCCCCTATGGTGGTTGGTCTTTTATATTCTACTACTTAATATCTAATGTAATCAATATATTTGCTGCGGTATGACGCAGCATAATCCCCTGTGATCGAGGGTACGTGCAAGCTTGTTCTTGTTTGGTCCTAATGGACTTCTAACAGAATTCGTTGGACTTTGTGACCTGATTCATGTCGCTGACTGTTGCACCAGTTCGGTTCCGCAATATTGCATGATTAATTTTCCTTCGGAGCTGACGGCACGGAGCAGTTCAAAATACAGAGGAGGAAGGAAGTGTTGTTCTTGAGGTGACCAACTCCTTGTCAACGAGTACCTTCAGCAATATGCGATCTCGAGCTTCAAGTACTACATACGTATTATTATAGCATTACTTCCGTTCTGTGATCCCTAAAAAAAGTTGGCATATATGGATAATAGTAATACAGTAGGGCAGCTGTCACGAAGGACCAGAAATCGACTGCACCAAACCTTGACGGATGCTAAGCTTCTGTCTCAAATCCTGAATCTGGTCGTCTGTAACACTGAACTGCCATATCAAATCCTCGATCTTCTCGAGCACGTAATCGCGCCCTCCTGGAAGCACCCCTAGTGTCCCGTCAAGCGCTTCGACTGAGTGGTGCACCACTCTCCTCGATTCCTCGTATATATGCACAGCGAAAGCGATTGTCTCGTCGGTCACAGAGTTACCCGAGACTAAGAGGAAGACGATTTGCATGAGAGAGATCAGGTCGACAATGTAGGCCATCAGAATCTTGACGTCCTTTTTGCTAGAGAAACGAGACCCAAAAAGCAATTCTCGTTCAGCAATGGAGCAGATGCGGCAATTTACAACTACTCACACCTCCTGGTACCTTTCGTGCACCAACAAAGGAGGGAACGCAAGCTTCAGGACGGCGGGGAGGAAGGCATACACGGGATCCTTCGATCCAACTATATTGCCATATAGTCCTGGGTTTGATGATGCTCTACAATGCGATTTTTTGGTCAAGTGCTGCGTGAGAGGCTGATTTGGTGTCATTAAACCCAAACCACTCACTCATCCGACGATGCAGCGGTACCGGTGACACCCTCGAGATTGTCAGTGCGAAGTAGGCAACTAGTGATCCTATCATTCATCAAGCACTGTAAAAATAGTAGCTTCATTAGGCAATGCGAAGAGAGAGAGAGAGACATACATTATTAGGGTCATTGAAGTTCCAGACTAGAGTAATGTCCGTACGGATGACTTTCAAACATTCATCCAGCGTGTGTCCACTAAAGGCGGCACTCGTCAGGAGCGTCTTCCAGTATTCTACAACTCTCGTTAGAAGTTGAATAACCTCTTGATTGCGGACGCACTTTTCTTCCCAATGCTACAGCAGAACATGTTAAACAAAGTGGAAATAAATGAATGGCACACAATACGTACGATATCGATAACTCGATCTTCTCCTCGATGCTAATCCGTTGAGCGATTGCTGCCATAACTCGCGGGGCTTCGCCGACATTATAATCTACCATGTTTTTTTCGGTGGCCTTGAGAAGATCGGAAAGAGACTTAGAGTAACCATCCAGCGCTAAAGTACCGTAAGAAGCTACTCCTCCAGAGTTCGCAAGACCCTCTGACGTACTAGAAACAGTGGCATGGGTCACATCGTTTCCTGCTGCCTGGTGGAGAGGTTTGATGCAATGTTCATCCATGTATTTCGACTTGAAATTCTCTAGAGTGTCGTCTTCAGGTAGGTCGATCTCCAGCTGCCCATCGAGCAGATCCACTTTGGTAAGCACCACCACAAGTGGAACTAAAGAGCGCGTGTAAGTAAAAAGGTACAGGACGCAACAAAACAGCGCACTCTCGCCGAGAATCTCCTTTCTGCGTTGCAAGAACTTTTCCACGCCTGCCTCGAGCAGACGACCCCCAGCATAGGGTATCTCAAGGCACAGCCTGTATCTATTCGTCAGTGATACTGATGGATACAGCGAACTCGCATACCAAATCGCATGAAGCTGATCGGTGATATTAGGCTTCTTCTTTCTTTCCGTGACGAAGTTCTTCACGGTCTCTATATTGCCTTTGTCACCTGCCTCGAATCCGAGGCTATCATGAACCACGAGTCGCTCGTTCCTGGGAGAGGCAAACTCCCGCTCGATTTCAGCCTCACCTCGCTCATTCTGGGAGGATTTCTGGAGGGAAAATGTGAGCTGAGACAGTGCTGAACATGACCGAATAGCTCACCACACTGTCGACGCCAAATACTTTATGGATTAATGTGGATTTGCCAACCCCGGTCTAGAATAAGATGAGTTCAAGTCCATGATCCAGAAAATAGATAGTTACATTCCCGATGATCAAGATTCGGAATCTGCGGGGAACCTCAGCACGCGAGTGAACCACACGAGAGCTGCGGCTCACCGTGAACAAGATTGGATGATTTGAGTTGTAATCGCGACCAGCTAACCAAATTCATTAGGATGGGTATAGACGTTCGATGATCCACAAACTGGTGGGGACTGTTGGTGGACGGTGACTACGACTTCGATATTTTTTGTCCTTTTCCGATACGCTATTGATGGATGTGAGAAATTAATGACAAATGATCAATAAACAACAATGAACGAACATCTTGAGCCTTTTCCTTTGTCTTCGCGCATGCATCCGTTGTCGTTTAGATTGATATTGATGGACATCTGCGCTCCCTTCCTGTATTTTGTACTGTAACTGACTGATGCAGAAATGTGATCTTGGAGAGAGACGGAACTGGAGAGTGGTAAGTCCTATGCGAGGGGACGAGACTACAATGAACGGCTTACAGAGGTGGGTCGAATTCTTCTCGATGCCCGTCACCTGCTCGCATGGTCGTTTTAACATCTCTCGGTAGCTGGTCGTTTTTGTACAATTTGATGGACTCTATCGTTTTATTGGACTCCTTCGCAAGCTTGACTTCAATGACTAGCGGAGAAGGGTGATCAAACACGGCCTCTACCGTGCAGATCTTTAGTCTTACCTGATACATAGAATGTGGAAATGGCGGTTTCCTGCGAGGCGGGTTGATTGTTGTCGGGCATGCTTAAGTCCAGGGAAGATGGGAGCCTGCCAGCGGTCGAGAATACGATGGTGGTAAGGGACAAGGGGACCTACGAAGTCAGTACCGATTTGGCGCTTGTACTTTATGCTGCGTGTCATGATGGGTACCTGCCCACGTGTTGCGGGCGCTCGGTAATGGCGCTGTTCGGTCGAATAGCGGCTGAAAGGTCCTGGGTTGGACGTTGAACAACGAACCTTGTTTAGAATTGGGATCTATCGATCGAGTCATTACGGACCGTCTGACATGTGCAGCAAGAATGTGACTGTGAGCGAACAAGGTGGTGGTATTATACAGCACTTGACTACTTAGGACTCTTCATACCACAAAATAAATAACTTTGATACAGAGTGTGTATTTCGTTCAAGGACTTCATTAGTACAGGCCTGATTCATCATGTCGCTGACTTGTCCCAGGACTGGGACGCACTGTGATGCAGTGAGGCACGAGTGGGGCCACAGTGCAAGGTCTTCGGACAAGCGGCACAAGCGAGCGGCCTGACCGCCCGCTTCGGCGTTTCCTCTCTCCCCTCCACCCGTCCGCCTTGAAGCGCTTGTCCGAGCTCATTTCAGCGCACTACGCCCTGCCTCCATTTCCTATTTCGGCTCCTCGTAACTCACTTCCCTGGGTCCGGATCGCGTGGTCCGGATTGCCAGGCGTACGCGTCTGCGTCGACTCTGCGAGGTGTTCCCACTCGGTTCTATCCTGGTCCGGAGAGCGCTTCGCGCTCCGCCTGTCCACACCCTCTCAGCCTTCCGCTGCTTCTCCTCCCAGCGCATGGAGCGACGTCCAAAGGATTGTTATGAGTTCTCACCTCGGGAGCTCAGGATGGCACAACAATTCCTCGCCAGTGATCATCGTTGCAGAAAAATACGCATAGTGTCAGGTCAGGGGCAAGTTTAGCAGTATGGATCGTGTCCTAATGAATTGATTTATTCGATCCATCAGTGGGATTTGTTCGTGAGGTACGTACAGGCAAGGTACGGATGCATGCGTCGACGGAAGTGCCAGTTAGGTTCGAAGATTTCTTGTCCGGGTAACTGGACGGTTGTTCGAGCGCTACTACTGGGTCAAAAAGGCTGTATTCAGAGTAGTGTGTGCTAGTTAGCACAGTAGGGAACAATCGTCACGAAGAACTAGAGCCCAACGGCACCAAACCTTAGCCTTGACGACTGCTAAGCTTCTGCCTCAACTCCTGAATCTGGTCGTCCGTAATGCTGAAACGCCATATCAAGTGCTCGATCTTATCCAGCACGTAATCGCGCCCTCCAGGAAGTACCCCCGGTCTCCCATCAGACGCTTTGATTGAATGGTGCACCTCCCTCCTTGGTGCCTCATACTCCCGCACAGCAAGAGCGACTGTCTGTTCAGTCACGCGACCACCTGGGGCTAAGAGGAAAACGATTTGCATGAGGCAAATCAGGTCGACAATATAGGCCACCAGAATCTTGACGTCCTGCTTGCTAGAAGAACAAGCCATTCACGTTGAGCAATAGGGCAGAGGCGGCGATATATTAATATAACCACTCACGCCTCCTGGTACCTTTTGTGCACCAACAAGGGAGGAAACGCAAGCCTCAGGACGGCGGGGAGGACGCCATACACGGGATCCTCCGATCCAGCTATAAAGCTATATAGTCCTGGGTCCGACGATTCCCTACAATGCGAATCTTTGGTCAAGAACTGCATGCCAAATTGATTTGGTGTAGTTAAACCCAAACCACTCACCCATTCGACGATGCAGCGGCGCCAGTGGCACCTTCGAGATTGTCAGTGCGAAGTAGGTTACCAGTGATCCTATCATCCATTAAGCACTGCAAAAATGGTAGTTTCTTTAGGCAATGCGAAGGGAGAGAAACGTACTCGATCAGGGTCATTGAAATTCCAGGCCTGAATGATGTCCTCACGGATGACTTTCAAACATTCATCCAACGTGTGTCCGCGAAAGGCGGCACTCTTCAGAAGCGTGTTCCAGTAATCTATAATCTCATCAGAAGTTGAACGACTCCATTATTGCGGACGCAACGCACTCTGCTTCCCAATCCTGCAATAAAACACGTCAAACGAAGTGGAAACGAATGAACACCACAAGACACATACTTTATCGATAACTGAATCTTCTCCTTGATACTGACACGCTGGGCGATTGCTGCCATAACTCGCGGAGCTTCGCCAACACGATATTTTATCATATTTTCGTCCGTGGCTTTGAGAAGTTTGGAAAGAGACTCCGAGTAGCCGTCCAGTACTAAGTATTGTGAGAAGCTGTCCCCCCAGAATTCACAACAGCACTTCGTTCGACATACCAGAAACGTTGGCATGCGTCACGTCGTCACCGGCTGCTTCGTAGAGAGGCTTGATGCAATGCTCGTCCATGTATTTCAGCCTGACATCCTTCAAACTCTGGTTGTCAGGAAGGTCGATCTCCAGTTGTCCATCGAGCAGATCCATTTTCGTGAGCACCACCACGAGCGGAACTACAGAGCCATTACGTTGATAAATCAAATGATAGAGCACACAACAAGCGCACTGTCGCCCAGAATATCCTTTCTCCTTTTCAAGAAGTTTTCTACGCCTGTTTCGAGCAGACGACCCCCAGCATAGGGTACCTCAAGGCAAAGCCTGTATCCTTTCGTCGGCGAAACTAATGAATACAGCGGTTCAACTCGCTTACCAAATCGCATGAAGCCGATCCTTCATGTCAGACATCTTCTTTCTTTTGGCGACGAAATCTTGTACGATTTTCATATGGCCTTCATCACCTGCCTCGAATCCAAGGCTGTCATGAACTACGAATCGCTCGTTCGTCGGAGACGTAAACTCCTTCTCAATTTCAGCTTCCCCACGATGATTCTGGGAGGGTTTCTGGAGAAAAAATGTGAGCTGAGATAGTGCGTAACACGACCGAATGGCTCACCACATCCGGCACGCCAAATACTCTATGGATCAGTGAGGATTTTCCAACACCTGACTAGAATATAAATGAATTCAAGTTCGTGACCGAGAAAGCGAATAATTACATTCCCGATGATCAATATTCGGAATCTGCGGAGAGCCTCAGAACGCGATGGAACCATATAACAGCTACGGCTCACCGTGAACAAGCTTGGATGATTGAAGTTGTAGTCGCGACCAGCTAGCCAAATCTGTCAGGATCAGCATAGACACTTGATGATCCACGAACTGGTGGGATCTGTTGGTGGACTTTGACAACGACTTCCACATTTTTTTTCTTTCTCCGGTACGCTATTGATAGATGTTAGGAATGTATGACGTTATACATGTTTATTGGGAAACAACGAACATCTTACGCCGTTTGCTTCGCGCATGTTTTGATTGTCGTCTAGGCTGATGTTGATGGACAACTCCGCTCGCTTCCTCCATTTCGTACTATAATTGATTGATGCAGAAATGTGATCTTCAAGAGAGACAGAACTGGAGAACAGTCAGTCCTGGTGACGGGACTACAATGAACAGCTTACAGAGGGGGGGTGAATTGTTCCTTATGCTCCCCACCTGCGCGTATAGTCTCTTCAACATTCACCGGTGGCTGGTTGTTTTTGTATAGTTTGATGGATTTTATCGTTTTGTGGGACTCATTCGCAAGTCCGACTTCAATAGCTAGAAAAGGAGGATCAAATGTGGCCTTTACCGTGCAGATATTTTCCTCCTACCTGACACAAAGAACGTGGAATTGTCGGTTTCCGGCGTGGGATTATTGTTGGGCATGCCTACGTACTACAGGGATGATGGGAACCAGCCAGTCGAGGATATGATGGTGGTAAGGGACAAGGGGACCCCGTTGAATTCCGGCATGGCGCTTGTACTTTATATATACTGAGCGTCCATGTTACTTGCACGTGCTGGCGGGCGCTCATGATGGCGCTATTTCGGTGGAATAGCGGCTGAAGCCTGAGTGGTCTGGGTTAACTTTGGGCTCAAACGTTGAACGACGAACCTTGTTGAGGGATAGGATCCATCGAGTCATATTAATGGACCGTTGGACTGACATGTGTAGAGAATACGGTGAGCAAATATTCAACGAGGAGGCAGTAGGATCTGACCGGCGGCAATTCCCGTTTTCACTTTCCGTTGCAATATTGCCGGTGCTCGTAGGTGGTCATCGATCAGTGATATCAACAGTTTTATAATACAAATTGGATCCTCGTCACCATCCTGTTACCAGTTTATGCATCACCTCGCTCACCAACACCCCTCCGTTAGGCCCGCACCATCCCGTTTGCTATCAGTGTAGGTCATGCATTATACTGATTCAAGTATAGTAAGTATACCGACTTCAGCTTCAACTTGAAGCTTGACTGTAGTTCGTCATATACGCACAAATAAATAAATTTGACCTCCAAGTTCTCCAATCGTGCTCGTAGCCTAACCCCCCATGTCAACTTCTGGCGAATACCTCCCCCACGCAACCTTTCAATGACGCCAACAAGTCTTTATGGAAGCTCACTGGCACCGATGAACTAGCAGCCACGACGCAGAGAAGAGTATTAGCTTGATGTAGAGTGCGTGTATTTCGTTGGACTTTGTTGGACATTGTAATCTGAATCATGTCACCGACTCGTCGCGCCAGATTGTTTTGCGGATTGTTTACGCGAGAGTTCGATCCCTTTACTCGAATTCTCGACTGTTTTAGATGCTCAGGTAGCAACGCAGCCGTCAGTTTTATCTTTGCTGAATAGTACATCAACCGACGCATACCAGTGACCAGGGGCAGTGTCCAATGGTCTATCAAACTCACTGCAATTATTGCAGTATATACTTGTGGCTTTCATTTATGCAGCGACGCCAAACGTAGGGACGAGAGTTAACCGCTATCAAAGTGTACAGCTTTCGGAATGGCGTCGGATGAATGGACTGATCCATAGATTTGAACGGTCGTTCGAGCGTACTACGGTCTGCGAGAGCGAACCAGGAATCCTTGGTCAGACGGTGAGAAATGCCGTATTCAGAGTAGTGTGCGTGCTAGTATGAAAGTAAGAAAGAGTTGGTTAGTTAGTAACAGTGGCTAGAGGGCACTCGTGTCCAAGACCATCGGACACGTTCAGCACGACGTCATAAGATAACGATCATCACTCCTGCACGATATCCTCTTTCCGCGGTTTCGAATCTGTTATCTCCTTCCCCTGCCCAATCAACGTCCTCGCCGCGTCGTCCGTCTCGATCCCTGAACAAGTGCTTCAACACACCCACTCACACAGCAATAATCATACAAGCACTCACCAAGTCCCTCCTCACGCACTAACCCCAACACATGCTCGATCTCAACGAACCCGTCCTTGTCCACGTCCAGCTTCTGGATAACGGCTTGCCCGACCACGTCGTCCGGCTTATGCTTGATCACAGCCAACGCCTTCTCGAGATCCTGCACCGAAATACGTCCCTGTGCATCCGCAGAGATCATCTGCAGTGAACTCCCCACGCGCGAATCGTATTCTTGCAGTTGACTGTCGATCTTGGTCAGCATCGTCCGGATGCGTTTGGTCAGCGCGCCAGAAGGCGACTTGGGGTCCTGCGGGAGTGAAAATTGTTGATGAAAATCGGAGCGAGGTGGAAAATCAGACCCACCTCCTCGGCTTGCAAGTTCTCCTCCATGAGCGCACGCAGCTCGTCGCGCTCCTTTAAAACACTGGATCTAGCTGACATGACAGACAAAGCCTCTGCAAGTTCCTTCAGTTGCTCCGTCGTCATACGCGCATTCTCTTCCTCGAGAACGGGATGCAACTTTGACGAATATCAATCAGCTGGACGTGTCGCAGATATCTCGAGTCGACTCACCTCGCTGTCAGGGAGGAGAGATTGAGCAAGACGTGCCTCCAGCTCGTCTGCCTCGCGTTTCGCACGTCGGGCAGTCTCTTCTTTTTGTTCTTGCTCCTGCTCGTCCTCGATAAGCTCCTCTTGCTGCTGCAACACTTCTAGTTTCTGCTTGTAACTGGCATTGTCCGAATCGACTTCCAGCTCAGCTTCGTTCAGCTATCCGCAAACTCAGATTAATAACCCTGGACGGAAGAGAGAACAACGAACCAGATTATCGGGCAGACCACACATGACGCTCTCCAGACTCTGGATGACGGCCGTCTTCCCATCCACGCTATCGCCCTGATTCTTGTCAAAGTGAAACGCCCGTCCGAGAATGAGAAGAACTCCAGAGACACGGTTGTGTAGGTGCAGCTGGATCCATGTCGTGAGTTCGTCCCGTAGTCTGGCAGGAGAGACCCCGGTAGTACGAATTCCCCTGGACTGACAGGCGGCCTGAAGCTCCATGGTCGAAAGTTCGTCGACGCCCTCGGCGTATATCGCTTGATCATCCCTCCTGAGGTTCATGAGACGGGAGCGAATTGCACCCCTGAGGAAGTTGTCCGTTCCAAACGCGTTGATACCCATGTATCTGCACATGGAGACGAGTTGTGGCCGGGAAAGGTTGTCGAGAGTGAGGTCGTCGTCGAAGAGTTTGGCGACGTTGATGATGTCCGTCGCGGAGGGAGATTCGCCAGTGGAGCGAACCTTGCGGAAGAACTCTTTGAAAGCGTCCGTGCCGAGTATGTGGGCGTTGGCCTTGAGACCTGATTCCCGGAGGGTTTCCTGGAGGAACTTGGCCATTTCGAGCCTGACCCTGAGGAGTTTGCGTTGTTTCTCTTCCTGGATGCAATGTGAGCGATGAACGTCGATACGATAAAATAAAGACTGACAGCCGCAAACTTGTCCTCGAAGGTCGAGGGGAGCATGGTTGGGAACAACTTGAGTGCGACAGGAAGAAGTAACTCCATGAAGGGTATGATTATGAACACGGAAAACGGAACGAGCTTGAGCAGGTCCTGAGTCGTTCTCCTAAGCTGATCACAATGTCAGGAGAGGAAGCGAACAAATTGGATGGCACACGCACCTGACGGTGTTCTCTGCGGGTGAGGCTCTCTCCGTGAAGAATCTTCCATTGCAGTCGTCCAGAGATGCGGACTTCTGAGACGAGGAGCTTCGTTCCGTGCCAATAGTGTTGAGCCTCGTGCTTGACTTTTTTCCATGCGCGTGAGAGGAGTGGTGCGTCGTCCTTTGGTGCGGGTGGGGAAGGTTTTGGGTCTTGCTGAACGCTCTGTGAGGTTGACTGGTGTCTAACGAAACGGAGGTTGCGGTGTTGTCGTGCGGGGAGGTGACGATGAGCAAGAATGAAAGCAGGAGAAGAAAAAGAGCGGACTAGAGTGCGAGGATTGGCTGCTGCACGAGGAAGCCAAAGAGACATTAATATTGGTCGAGGACGAACCAGTCCGGCAAATTTACGCGCCGAGCCCTATTTGGTCGTGTTTGTAGAAAGATGATCTCCCCCTCCAAAGAATACAAGAAGGCGCAGAGACTACACTACAAGTCGACGAGAAACAGACAGCAAGACAATAACTTGTCCCCGTTCAGAGCTGCAGAAAAGAAATACAAGGCGCGATTTCCACCACCAGATCTCTCTACCGTGCTAGATTTTGCCTCAGTCAAGTCTCAGGTCATCCGACTGGCTGATTTTCCAGGTGAGTGGTACACTCGCAACCAGGCCTGAGCCTGACACCCTCAATAGGACTAGTTCTCTTGCCTGGATATGTTTCTCCACAAGATCAACGCCGCCTGGCCCGGTGGTCCCTCCACGACCATGCCCGCCACCCAAACGAAACAAACCTCGACGCCCACTACGTCCTTCCTCCAGAAGGCATCTGGAACGCGCACATAACCTCCCTCTCATCTCTTTCCGAACCTCCCCTCGTCCGCACGAGAGCGTCGACCGATCCCGCACCCTTCCCCAGATCATCGTCCGCGGGTCCACGACAGCTCATCGCCAACGACCCTGCCTCCGTAGACAACCTATCCTCCCTCCAGTCGCTCCCTAAACCTCCCCCGGAACCGGCTATAACGGCCTCGGATCGTCCCGCTTCGGACCTTGTACCGAAATTGCGATGGGCGAACATCGGCTGGTCGTACCACTGGGGAAGCAAGCAATACGACTTTTCGAAAGGCAAGGGAGAAATAGATCCCTTTCTCAGGGATCTCTGCAAGCGCGCAGTCCGCACTGTACCCTGGCAATCAGTATTTGGCACAAACGATCTCGACGGATGGGGAGAAGACGACTGGAGGACGTGGAACGATACCTATGGTTCGTTATCAGCGGTCCGACGTTCCGCCACACGGCTTACATCTCATATCGTCGCCACAGAACCCGATGCTGGCATCGTCAACTTTTATCAGACAAAGGTGAGCGCTCTAGATCGCGGCACGCCATTTGGAATCGTCCGACCCACCGTATGCGCGCGCTTTTCGCAGGACACACTCATGGCTCACGTAGACCGCTCAGAGCTCTGTGCAACTTCACCCCTTGTGTCCATCTCGTGAGTTGCCACCTGCATATAACCACCCCTTCTTTCACCATTCTTCAGAATAGGGAACACAGCCATATTCCTCATCGGCGGTCTCACTCGGGACACTGAACCGACCCCTATCCTTCTCAGATCCGGCGACGTCCTAATCATGTCTGGTCCACTGTGCAGACGCGCCTATCACGGTCAGTCATCTCGTTCCACTTTATCGTCTCGGCGTTTGAAAATCAAAAAGGGGTCCCAAGAATACTAGAAGGCACCCTTCCCGAACATTTTTTGCAACCTCCTGATCCCGAGGGCGACGGTGACGGCGATTGGGAGCCTTACGAGCGCTATATGCGCGGTGCCCGTATCAACATCAATGTTCGACAAGTATTTCCAAATGGGTTTGACCCGCCGGACGCACGGGATTGGGCCACGACCACGAGGTGATAGACGCTCCAGAACCAACGCGGTCCTTTCCGGTGTTTTGGCTTTTTTTTTTTTTGAGGGTTCCTCCGTGATGAAATATCGAAGGGAATCATTGCTGGATGCCTCGGTTAATCTGCCGGAGAAACGCAGGACAAGAGAGAGCGGCGGGAGAAGAAGAACAGGGAAGATGAAATACGAGTTGTATCATATCAAATCCTGTTATCTACTGGTCTGCTTACTGAGCGGGATATGATATGCTGCATTCCAGCAGCTGATAGCCCTGAAGGCCTGATTTATGATTGATTGCGACACTCAGATGGACCACTTCGGTCTGCTCCACCAAGGAAGTACTTCCATAGTCGAAACGTCATACAGGACCAACGACACCGCGTGATAAAGTGGTCTCGTGAGGGAGAAATACTACATCATGTGGCGCGTTAGCAACCATGTTCCCGACGAGCTCCACGACAAATTTTGCCGCATCAACTTGAACGATCCGTGTCGTCGGGAACAGAATGAAAACTCACGCTCACGTTACAAATCCGGAATACGTGACGTTCTGAACGACTCTATGTATATACCGGCGGGCGGAAGAACGTCAATGGCTCTGTCGGACCCTGAAGACATCATAGCGGCGCCGTAATCTCTAGAGTTCTTGCTCATACCGTTCTTCCGCTGTATTACGAAACGCTCCGATCATATCATCGTCACCCTCGTCGTCATCGTCGGGAGATGCTCGCCTCCTCCAATCACTGGAGGCGCCACCCATGATCTGATCTCGCGAAACATTGCAGAGTTCACTGTCCTCCGGGCCGTACAGATAAGCATCAGTGTCGCCGTCCAGATCCGGGAACCAAACATCTTCCCGAGCGTCGTCGTCGTCTGTACCAACGCCATCACTGTGATTCCCGAGGATGCGGGCCAACGCGTCCATATCGACGCGCTTGGCACCTCGTTTCGGCTCGGCGACTGCGCTAGTATGGCGGCGCGTCACAGTAGCGGCGGCGGTAGACCCGGACCCTTCTTCCGTCTCTCCGCTTTCGTTTTCGCCCCAGTTGAGTTGGAAGAGCGGCCCAAGTGCCTCTCGTTCCCGTACGTCCCTTATTGCTCCCTCGAGTTCGCCCTCGGCAAACAGCTCTTCGTCGGCAATGTGCTCTGCTGTGCTTCCTCCGCGGGCAACCGCGAGTCGCTGAAGCCGCGTGAGAGGAACTAGGGCACCTCGGCCCCGCGAAAGTTGGTCAGGAGAACAAGTGAGTATGTGCGTCAACGACGACACGTCGCCATATTCCCCATTGGAGGATGTCGCGGCGTCGATAGCCCGAGCCGAAGACGATAACGGGTCGAGCAGGAACCGATAGGCCGCCTGCATCGCATCATGAGGAGCTGTGGTCTTCTTATTCTGCTTCTCCTCGGCTCTGTCCCTGCGCAATTTTCCCGGTCGTGGTAGACAGATGTCAAATTGATCCACCTTTGACGTGCTTACATTTTCGTTATCTCCCTCGTCTTCGTCTTCGTCTTCGAAATCGCTCGGTTCGAGTTCCAAATCCAAATCTACCTTTTGTTGATTCTGAATACGACTGTGGTTTATCTCTTGGTAGAACTGGATGACGTCCTTGATGCCCTTGGCGACGATGGTTCGTTTCGGGACTTTTGAACGCGAAGCGCGACCCTTTGGTTTGCACGCGAACTGGTCCAACCAGGGGACGTGACGAATCCATTCCTCAATTAGATCGTAAAAAGATTTGTACCTGGAGGACACGACGCCTTGTGCGAGAGCGAAGCGCGTGGCAAGCGTGCGTGTAAGCTGGCCGACATGTGGGAGTGGTGTACGTGCCTCGGCCTCCAGACCTAGGATAAACAGTGCGCAGGCTGTAGGCGGGGTGGGAAGGCTGGCTATAGCCAAGGGTGAAGAGTGGTGGGAGACGATGTGGGACAAGTCGGACGCTGTGCGAACGGCAGCGGGAAGCGATATGGCCGTGAGGACGGAAGCGAGAGATTTAGGGAGCTGGGAAGATTCGGAGTGTATGACGGAGAGAAGGTGGGTATGTAGGATGTGAAGATGTGCTGCGGGATCTGTTGCAGCGAGGGAGAAATCGAGGAGGGAAACCACGGAACGAAAGGCGCGAGAGAGGGAAACGGGGGATTCGTCGAGAAAGAAAGCGATGTCGTGGAGTGAATCTGATTTGCGTGCCTCGCGGAGGGCGATGGCGATGGAGGCGCCGGCGGTGAGTTTGGCTCTGCGTCCCCACCTATAGGAACCCTTGGACATTGCCTGTGTGAATATGGCTTCCGCGCGTGGGGACAGACCGGTGTTGTTTAGCCTTGAGAGGATGGTGTTGATGAAGGTGCCCATAGCGATCTGACCATGTGGGATCAGCAGAAGGGTAGAGAAAGACACGTTGTCGTACGTACCGCGTTCTTTCTGTCGCGGTCTTTCTTTGACTGTGCGAGATGACGACCCCTGTGGGTGCGTGGTGCGGAATAGCCTGAGTTGAAAGCGATGAAGCCATGGTCGGCGAGAACGACGTTGAGTGGGTTTGTGAGTGTACCGCAAGACGTGCAGACTTGAGATCCTGCGTCGTCGTCGTATTCGAGCTGAGTAGCGCCGCACGCAAGACAAGCCATCGAAGAAAGGAAAAACGTGGCCAGCAAAGACCCCGGAAAGTCTGTTTTTCGGTCCTGATCTCGCCCCTGTTACAGATTCGCATAAATAGCCCTTACCCTCATCGCACCTTTCTACTCCTCGTCCCACCACCATGTCTCCCAACCAGGACTTCCAGTCGAAAAGCTCTGCCGACGTAAACAAGCGTCTCTCCAGCTCCGCTGGGGGAAAACCCGCGGCCTACACCAGTCTCACCGTGAGTCCGTCAACATCATCCCGATCATGTCGTTGATCGGCCCATTCTATTATAGCCAATGTGGGCTGGTGTCGCCGGTGTACTCGCTGCAGGCGGAAAGAACTACGAGATCGCCATCTCCATTCACGACTCCGTCTACAGCACGGACTTTTCCTCCACCGTCGTCCCTTACTCCTCCAACTCTGACAAAAACACGGCCAATATCGAGGCTCACGTCATCGATACCTTCAGAAAGTTTTCCCAGGAACATCGTTGCAAGTTCCTCGGTGCCGGCGTCACCCTCACGCTCCTCAAAGACGTACGATTTATCACCTCATCTTATCCGTCGATTGCGCGCTAATCGCTTACCACCAGGCACCCAACCTTTGCACTCGCCTCTGGCTCGAACTTGACATCGTTCCCGTCGTCTTCAACATCAAACCCTTCCACACTGACTCCCTCACCCGTCCCAACATCAAGCACCGCATCTCTTCCACCACCGGTTCCTACGTGCCTTCCGGTGCAGAGACACCCACTGTCTATGTCGATGCTACCCCCCTCCTAGGTCAGAACAACCTCCAAGCAGGTGTAGGTACCAAGCTGCCTATTCCCCGCACCCTCGACGAGCAGGCCGACTCCGCCGCTCGCAAATGTATTCTGTACTACGGCCCCAACAACAACCCACGTCTCAGCATCGGTCCCCGCAATCAAGTCACAGTCGATCAAGGTGGCAAGATCCATCTTATCGATGATCTTGATGTCTACCGCAAGTCCGTCGGTCCGGGTACCTGGTCCGCCATTAACAAGCTTGCCGACGAACTTCGCGAGAAAAAGGTCAAGATCGCCTTCTTCTCCTCGACCCCTCAGGGAGGTAAGCGATCTCGATTCCCCATGATCTGGACATCCATTGATCATGATATGATCCGATACGATCAGGTGGAGTCGCTCTCGTAAGTTGCCCCGCCAGAAGGCATACATTTTCGTACTCTCCTCACCCACGCTCATCTGCAGATGCGCCACGCTCTCATCAGATTCCTGACACTCCTTGATGTCGACGCCGCGTGGTGCGTGTCCCCGCTCTATCCCCCCGCCTCCTCGTGTCAAATTGACCCCTTTTTCCCCAACGGGGCATATTCAGGTATGTTCCGAACCCGTCGCCAGCCGTTTTCCGTACCACGAAGAACAACCACAACATCTTGCAGGGTGTCGCTGCCCCTGATCTCCGCCTTACCAAAGATGCCAAGGATCAGTTCGACGCCTGGATCTTGAAGAACGGTCTCAGATGGACTGCAGAAGGTGGTCCCCTTGCCCCTGGTGGCATCGATGTCGCTTTCATCGGTAAACGTCTTCTCCTTCTCTCCCACGTCCCCCACACTGACACCTGTCATAGATGACCCGCAGATGCCCGGTCTCATTCCCCTCATCAAGAAAGTCAGACCCGAGCTTCCCATTGTTTACCGCTCGCACATCGAAATCCGTAGCGATCTCGTTCAACAGAAAGGTTCCCCGCAGGAAGAAGTCTGGCAATACCTCTGGAACAACATCAAGCTTGCCGACTTGTTCATCAGTCACCCCGTCAACAAGTTCGTTCCTAGCGACGTCCCCACCGAGAGGCTGGCCCTCCTCGGTGCTGCCACTGACTGGTAAGCGCTCGCTCGTCTACCACGTCGACCGTGCTCATCTGGCCTTGCGCCACAGGCTCGATGGTTTGAACAAGCACCTCAACCCGTGGGACTCGCAGTTCTACATGAACGAGTTCCGCAACCTGTGCATCAAGGAGAAGATGAACGAGCTCCAGTGGCCCGATCGCCAATACATCGTCCAGGTCGCGCGTTTCGACCCTTCCAAGGGTATTCCCAACGTCGTCGACTCTTATGCCCGCCTCCGCAAGCTCTTGAAGGCGAACGGCACGTCCGACGAGAAGGCACCACAGCTCTTGATCTGTGGTCACGGTGCCGTCGATGACCCGGATGCTAGCATCATCTACGACCAGGTCATGAACCTCATCGCCTCCAACGAATACAAGGTGTACTACAAGGATATCGTCGTCATGAGAATCCCACCCAGCGATCAGCGTACGTTTTGCCCCCTTCGTTTTGTCGTCATCGTCCACGAGTCGCTGACCGATCCTGACGACAGTCCTGAACGCGCTCATGGCAAACGGCAAGATTGCCCTCCAGCTCTCGCTGCGCGAAGGTTTCGAGGTCAAGGTGTCTGAGGCACTCCACGCCGGCATTCCCGTCGTTGCCTCTCGCACAGGTGGTATCCCCCTTCAGATCGAGCACGGCAAGTCTGGCTACCTTGTTGAAGCCGGTGACAACGAAACTGTCGCGAAGCACTTGTACAACCTATACACAGATGAGGCGCTGTACAAGCGTGTGAGCGAGTACGCTGCGACGCACGTGTCCGACGAGGTTGGCACGGTCGGAAACGCTGCTGCGTGGTTGTACCTTGCCGTGATGTACAGCCGTGGGGAGAAGATCAAGCCGCAGGGAGCATGGATCAACGATATGCTCCGGGAGGAGACTGGGGAGCCGTACCAACCTGGAGAACCCAGGTTGCCCCGCGGTTCGTTGCAAATGCAAGGATGAATAGCTTACTAGTGAACCCTCGCGTGTTAC
Organism: Leccinellum luteum; assembly: GCA_038091855.1. Taxonomy (NCBI): domain Eukaryota; kingdom Fungi; phylum Basidiomycota; class Agaricomycetes; order Boletales; family Boletaceae; genus Leccinellum; species Leccinellum luteum. The sequence continues at coordinate 81,454 of JBBPPG010000017.1, read as the reverse complement.
GTTTGTACGATTCGTTGGTTGTTCTTGCTGCACTATCTTTCGAGGATCTCTTAGTCTTGTATAGAGTTGATAGAAAGCCCATTTTGTACGAGTATACCATCTAAAAAGTGTATACCTGATCTTGACATTATATTACGGGTTGTGTTGGCCAACATAATCGTCGGGAAGCACTACGGCGTACCGTCTCCGTAAGAACCTCGTCGCTCATTCTCGTAACTTTCGCAAAGTCAATCCTGCTCCGTCAGTGGCAGGGGTCCACGACGGATCAGAGCTAGACGCGTCCACGCTGTGGCCCATTGGCAACAGTCCTAGTTTCGAGTCAGGAACCCGACTCTCGACGCTTTGCGTTGACAGATATGCCAGATTATGGCAACGATGACGTTGGGGATTTTGACAGTCGTGTACTAATCCCCCATGGAGACGCCGCCGAATGGCGTTTCGTTGAAAAAAAAAATTGAATATCATGTTAGCTCAGCGTCCCGGCGCAGCAGTTTTGGCTGAATGGAGAAGTCAGTGTGGTATTACAGTGGTAAGTGGATGTGATGGCGTGAGAGAGAGATTTGACAAGAGATACATGAATGATGGGTGATGTATGTAGCTGTGTTCTTGAGAAACAACGAGTAGGTTCGTTCAGAGAAGACTGCTTCTCAAGACATCCATCCCCATAGAACTGACCTCGATGCCAAATCATACCTAGTTGTCTTCCGTTCTCCAGGTGAGGAGGCATGTAACCAAACCAAAACCTCTGCAGTGGCATTTTGACTCATCAGAACCCCTGCAGAAAGTTTGGGGATCGGGCGGCTGGTATGGCAGGCGCGGCACGGCAAAATGCGGAGTCTCAATCGCCAGTCAGTTGCCTGGTCTATGTATGTGGGCGACCCCACACGGTGTCAACATCCGAGTCTTTGAGGAGCGAGAACGGAACGACGGCATGCGGTGACCATGGTGCTCTATCTCGGCGGAACGAGAGTGCACGCCGGTCACAGCACGCCGTGAACAAGGGCGAGGGTCAGCGCAGGAGAGGAACGAGGCTCGACACTTCACGGCATGTCGACGACAAGGCGAAGCGGGAAGCGGGCGTGTGGATGCACAAGCGGCGCGAGGAGCCTGAGTGGATGGTGAGGGCGTGCAAGGATGTGTGCCATCACGATGGCGGGACTCGAGAGAATGAATTGTGCGCCGACATTATTTGGAGGTTTGCAGTAACGCTGACGATTAATATCGAAACTCCGCATTTGCCGTAGTGCCCCGAGACTCCTTAGTAAGTCCTCAGTCTCAGAACTTGCAGCTCGAACAGTGTTTGCGTGGATCGGACGTATTGATGGGCATCAATCTTAATAGAGTATTTTATTGCTAACGAACAGTATGCTCTCGTAATTTCCTGTGGATTATAGATACTTTTTCCACTTCCATGTACATGCGAAATGCCACTGACTACACGAATTACAATCGGATGCAGATATGAAAAGGTTCGTCTCAGATCATATGATAAATACATTCCGAACAAAATATTCCTTGACGGTCAACTAGACTAGATGACGCTCGTCGTTCCTCTCGCCAGCTGGCTCGAGTTGAATTTCCTCGTCACCCTCCTTTTGACCATTCCCACTGTCCGCGAATGCTATCGCAGAGACGAATGTGTCCCGGCCAACAACGTTCCCGACCCGCGAAGACACCCCAAACCCGGTATCGATCCCTTCCAGGCGACCACGGCTGTCCTTTTCATACAACTCCCGAATGCTGAGCACGAACCGAGGAAAGAAAGGGAACTCTATTATGGTACCGAAAATGCTGAAGATCATGTACCAGACAGAGGGTAGTGGGCTCTGATCCGCCATTTCTATCAGGATAGCCAAGTTATTGATCATGTTCCTGTAAGTTCATGGAGGGAAATCAAATCAGTGACGCCATTTTTTATTTCGTGACTTTGGTTACTTGACAGCAACGAAGAAAGATGAACGACGTACAAAAAGAGGTAGAAAACACCCTCTCTGACTATCAAGGACATATACCGGTTTGGCTGCCACTGCTTCGTCGCCTTGTACATCGCGATTGATTGCTTCGCGGTCGGAACGAGAGCAAGGGTCAGCAATAGGACATAAAAGACAGTCGGTTGGATAACTATGTATTTCATGTCAGGGCCGATTACAGTAAGCGTTTCCTGGCAAACGGAATACTCGAGCACTTGACTGATGGCGACTGAGAGACAAGCAGTACATGGTACTTCTGGTCAACAAAGTACTCGTAAATTTTAACTTGATGGACCCATACCTGTGGCATCTTGAGTGTACGGATTACCCCAGAGGGCTGTACCAACAAGTTGCATAGCAACCTGAGCCGTGTAGAAAAACAGGAGGATGCTGAGTATTATCTTTGATCGATTCCACAATGCATAGACCCGTAAGACCATCAATACTGTAATCGAAGCCAAGATATGTCAGTGAAGCGATAAAGTACATAACTGAGATATGATGCCTCACGATCGGACGCGCTTATGAATACCATGTATGCCCACTGGGCTGAGTATTGGAATCGAGTACCTTTGAAAAATCCCGGATCATCAAATACCATCCACTACGTGAAAGAACGGTGCTTACACCTATATGATCATGAGTTGGAGTGGATTATTGAGGGAGTGAAGCACATACATCTACCATCCCAATGCATTTCCGTCAGATTGTGGCCCGTTTTTGAACAGAGAAACTAACCGTCAAAGGGCCAGGAATAAATGTGGTTCCAACTTGAATCGGCAGTGTTCAGCGCAACGATCCCTCATTTAGTTAGCCTGACGTACTGAGTGATTCCTGTCTTGAGGATAAATTCCAAAGTAAACGATACTGTGAAGCATGTGTCGTGATATTGATGTACTTACATGGCGGAATAGATCCCACAGTAACGAACCTGTCGGTGCATCATGTACGAACTCGGATAGCTATGTGAAATTTTTACGCACAACAAGGAATAACGTGGAAACACATGTCCAGGGCTTGTTCTACACTTCCGTCAGTGTCATGGCACACCATTATAAACACTTGCGTCCTGACCCAAACATATTCGACCTAGAACAATATTGAGCCAAGAAATGACAATGGAATAGACTGGCAGGAATTCACCTCTCTAGGAAACGTAAGGACTGTCGATGAAACAATACAAGGAGCAAAAGTCACGGTCCATTAACCACGTCAAGTCAAAGTAGTTCGACCGCTTACCATAATCATACACCACAACGGTGACCATTGCGACTGCATGTCAGCAAGTTAGAGTGGCATACATAGATGAGATTCATAAATGACCATACGGGACACTTTGTTGCCTGTGAGTATAACCTGGACGATCGACTCCACGTCAGACGACATTCTATAGTGACGCTTGGTTATATGGTTGATGGTGCAGGAGGGACGAGATCACATCGAGCGTTATAGCAGAACACGCACCATTTAACATGCATACCTGTAACATCTCGAGGCAATGCCTTGATTACTATGTCCGAGAGATCAACAGCTCATAAACGGCGCTCCGCTCCCCTTAAGCTAACCTGTAACATGAGGAAGGAAGTGCATACTGGCCTTCTTCACAGGCCCCCTATGTAGATGATTTATCGTCGTCGAAGGTTAGTTCAGAGAAATGTTGTGCGGAATGTTGATACTTCCAGATAAACAACAGGAAATTGAACCCAACTTGCCAGTGTGCCCCGGGGGATGAACGCAGGAGATTATCGCGGGAACCGTATCAAAGGCGATGCGCCAATCGACTCAGTGGAATATTCTTGCCCCTTTTAGATTTATCTGATTGATATCCAATCGTTCTGGGGCGGTCAAAATCCGTCGAAGGCATTGCCATAATTGCGTGCAGCGTCGTGGACTGTGTAATCGGAAGGTCAGTGCAGTACTGGGGATACAGGACATGACTCATTATCATTTTGGGCAGTGTCTTATCAATCCCTCATTGGAAAATCAGCCTTGATAGATGTTTGACCTCCGTCACGATGTACCGCACAATCCAATCCACTCGCCGCCGGTGAAGATGCCCAGTGTGACAAGGGTTGCGCCCACAAATATTAGCGTGAGAGCCGTGGAATCGGAATGGTTCAGCCTGATCTGAGTCTTTTTCGACCCGTTCTGCTCCCTGAGACCAGGGCACGGAGTCATTCATGCAAGAATTTCAATGAGCAGTCTGAGCCAATGCTGAGCGCTGAACACTCGAATTCATGCGTCAGGAGTGATACGTTATTTTCGCGTTTGTCCGACCGGTGAGACAAATGGAGTTGTTAGCGCACTAAACGTACCAGCGTCGCGGGGAACTGTCGACTCATTCTTGCGGAGTGGCAGATGGTCTAGAACCCAAAAAAAAAATGCATAGACGCCAGTGTCGAGGAGCCGCATCATTCCACCGGTCGTCGGTTGTGATGTTCCTTCTCGACCGAGTCTTGATTGACAGGACAAACGAGAACTACCAATAAAGGCGACTATCTTGCCTCCGTCAGTGGCAGGGGTCCACAACGGTTCACAGTATCTACTGGGATGGACGTCCACGCTCAGCCCTAGTTCAGGAACCCGACTCTCGACACTTTGCATTGACAGAAGTTGGCCGCGGAAGATTTCGTTGCCTGACGTGCCAGATCTCATAAAAGTACATAGAGGCGCGCCGGGATTTTGACAGTCGTGTAATCCCCCCACGGGCTCCCGTGTCCGGGGGGATCTTGCAGCTCTTCAAGGACTGGGGAAAACGTCACCAGATGTCCGGGGATGGTGGGCCGCTGTCAGTGATTCTGAGTTGGTGATCAACGCTTTAGTACGAGGTTGTGGTACTTGATTTTGTAGGATTTCTTTGCCATGGCTACCCAGTGCGGCGGTGTGGATGAGGTGAGCAGTCGAGATGCTGTACGCGGCTCAGACTGCCGACTCAGTCAGACTGAACTGTACCAGTGGCCGTGCGATCCGACACTTCTTCTTTCTCCTCCCTCTGACTACACCAACCAGTGGAACATCGTCGTCTACTAACGATAATTGCAACTTCATAACAACCCGAGACACCCCTCGAGTCTACACATGATGGAAGTCGACATGCAGTCCCCGCCTCCAACAACGACAACGACGTTCCGCCCGCCTGGTACGGTGGCGTTTGCAATGAAACGACCGCGTTCGCCTGGTTCGCCTACTCTGGAGCGCCCGTGCGCCGTGCGTCTTTTTTTCTCTTTTTTTCTCTTCTTTTTTTTTGGTCCATTTTCTGTCATGCTCACGTCGTCCTGGAACCCTTTTGCAGAAACGACTCTCGCTCGCACCTTCGGTCGGTTCACTGGAGCAATGTCACGTCCGCCGCGCGCCCATAGCATCCATATCGACCTCAATGTCGGCATCAGTCTTGACGTCCGACGGGACGATGGCGGTGGGTGGCAAGGACGACTGGGTCAGACAAGCGAAAGAGCTCTCGATCGCGAGTCCGTTGTCGGTCATGCCCGGATGCTTCCCGTCTGCGTCTGCGTCTGCGTCTGTATCTGTATCTGCACCTGCATTGTCGAACGGCGGAGCGGGTGCCCCGGGAGTGGCTCAGAACAGTAATAGAGTTGACGAGCATATGGTGAGTCTGCTCGCTCTTTCATGGGTGGGTGGAGGATAATCGCAGAGCGATCATATTCACGAATTTGGTCTGGAAACGATGGACAGGCTGTGGATTACGAGGATTCGCCTGCATTCCGCATTCATGCATTTCCGGGTAGTCCTCCGCGGTCGTGGACGGCAACGAGGAGTCATCTGCCTTCGATACATATCTCGACGACTACGCCGGCTTCCGGGATGATGCCGACGCATTCAAACTCACATGGCGCCAACGCTGGACCGAATGGACTTTATGCGTGGTCGCCCGCGCCGTTTAGCGTGCTCACGGAGCCACCTTCGGCGTCCTCGACCGAGCCGGTATCCTCGACATCGTCGATCGCGGCACCGCAGACGAACGCGGTCATGGGTGCGCGCGTGGCGCATATCCGTCCTCCAGATATTTACCTCTTACCGGCGACCCCGTCGGATACGCCGTCTCTCGAGCACCAGTTCACGGGCGATGACGGACAACGGCCGACTCGGGGCGAACGTGGCGAGTCTGAGTCTGGGCACGCTCGGATGCAGCAGGATCAACAGAGCCATCATCATTCTCAGTCTTCTTCGTGTCTGCTGGCGCGTGCGGTACAAGCTCGGATAGAGGGGTCGCCGCGGCCGGTGAAGGCGCCTGACTTGCCGACGTCGTCTGGTCGGAAGCATCGGGTGACGATGGGGCCGCGTGCAGATTGTGTCAAGTGTAGGACGGGGGTGAGGGGGCATTGGATGCATTTCGATTGACATGGGGTTCTGGGACGATTGGGACTTTTGCGTCTGTGTTGCATACTATTAATCGCTGCATGTACATATCAAACACAACGAAGGGTTGGGGGTGAAATAACCCCTGAGACTCGACGAAGTGTATTGCCAAATTGGGCTCATGATCTTGCTCTGGCGCGGTGTTCTGTTCTCTGTCAGCTTCCCATCGCTAAAGGTAGTACGTGCGTAGTCCTCTCCCCGCCAGAACGATCGAATTGGACCCGCTGCTTATGTGTCTCTACGTTCTGAACTTTTCCGCACCACCATGGATGGCCTCGTGCACACGTCGTTTGAGTTCCACAAACCAACCAATACATTGCAGCGTCTTCTGTCAGGTTCGCTGGAGACCGAGGCACACACACACAGCGCAAGGATGGCTAGAATCGAGATATGCTGACTTGGAGTACATAGACATACGAACGGATGCAACGGTACCTAGAATCGAGAAGCTCAATTACTAGTATACATTGTGATGACTTGAAACGTCGTGACGGACGTGGAACCACACACGGACTAACGCACGGACCTCAGGGGTCTACGAGTCTCTGACATCTTCACAGCAGCGGAGACTCATCCACATTCAGAATCAGAGCCGTGTAGAACCTAATCATCTCCACAAAGCTTGACGCCGATATCGCTGTAAATGTTTCCGCTCTATGAGTAACGTCCCCAAAACTTTCAGTACCTCTCACCTTCATCCACTGTGTGCATCCCCTGAAGCAGCATTCCGCCAGCCTCCCTCTCCGCGTGTCCATATCGGAAAATGTGGGGCGTCAAATCCCAGTAGAAACTCGTGTCTGCGTCTCGTCCGTCAACCTGAACGTCTCTCTTGCTTGACTGGCTACGCACCAGTATTGCCAGACAACACCCCAGGGCTTACGATGATATTGTCGTCTCCAGAAATCGCTCGGTGAGCATTGTAGGTCGCTTTAATACTTCCCGATAATAATCTGTAAGGCACTGCGTCCTCCTCCGTTGGCGTGATCGGGGCGGGCTCAAGCCTAGTACCGAACGCTGTCGAAAGTGTCAATGTGCCCTTAAATGTCGTGTTCACCCCGTCCATATTCACGTCAAACGCGGTGTATGATAAATTATGCTCGCGTGCAAGTGGCCCGAGCAACCTGGCGTCGTGTTCCAGCGTAGCGGCAACCGAACTAGTCATCGAATATGAATACATGCCCACGATTGATTGGTTATTCCCTCACCCTTCCGGGGAAATTCGATGGTCGACGACCGCATAGGCACGTTCTGGGAGTGCGTTGACTTTCATTCCACCGTGCACAAGATCAATTGCTTGTGTCGTGCCCGCAAGGTTCTTGATTTCGGCATTTTTGAACAGTTCTTTCTCCACGGACAGTAGAGCTTTGTCAGAATACTCTGCGGCAACAATATTTCGCCTGAATGATTCTAGTAGATCTGGCGCGTGTCCTGCCAGACACCGGATGTTTTTGTGCATTGGAGAACCTCGCACCTGGGAAACGTTTATCGATAAAACCAGACAGTATGGCATGCATGAAGGACTGACCAGATGAGCACTAAATGGGTTATTTTCGATGGTGACAAGTAACTCTGCCAGGATACCAATGCTCTGAATCCAGTGGTCAGCGCTGTAGATAATCGACGCTTGGGGCTAACCGTGTGAGGAGGAGGCAAGCTGGAGTGTCCGCCGGCTGTTGCAACTTCGATCTTCACATCAACGAAACCTTTCTCTGCGATGCATGGAGTAGCAATGACTTGTCCGTACTGCTCTCCGTATCCGTCTGCAACCCTGTTTCAACAGTTTGCATCTCCAACCAAATGGCGCTTCTTACACCCCTCGTCAATCAACATGGCGTATCCATTCTCGCCAAACATCTCCAGAAGCTCTGGCGCCAGGAGTTGCGCACCCTACGAGACGTCAACATTAAGCCAAGCCAGCATTTGTTTCATCTTACGTATTGGCCACTGCACTCTTCGTCGAAGCCCGAAGCAAGCACTACCGTTCGGGTTGGTTCATAACCGTTTTCTAACATTGTTTCCATTGCTGACCTGTTTTTCTCGACAACGTTGAACGGAGCAATCACGAAGCAAACTTACAGTATGCCAATTAATCCACTCTTGTCGTCTACAGCGCCTCGGCCCCAGATCAGTTTACCTGTGGATGACAGGTATCAGTGATCCGATGTAGAGGAATGGATCCTAACAAACCATCAAAGTGACCAGAGAAAGGGGGATAAGCCCAATCAGCATACGTGGCAGGCTCCACGGGCACGACATCTGGAAAAACACAACTGAGTTGAGAATGAGAATGATGTACATAATACTCGTCCAGACCTTGATGAGCAGCCAATAGAAGCGGTTTCAAGGTTGCATCTGAGCCCCTCCATACGAAGATCAGCCCGTATGTATTGACTTTGGTCAGTTCGAGGGTCGAGTGACTATTAAAAAAAGTCAAATTTGCAATCACAATGTCCTGTGAGATTAACATACACCAGGGGAAACGACTTTGCGATATAGTCGTGAAGCGCAGCAAATTTCTCCCAGCGCGGGTCTACCCCTACTGGGTTCATTTGATCGTAGCACTCAGTGCTGTCGAGGTATTCGTGCGTGAGCTGTGTCAATCGCTACACACTACCGGCGCCAGCAGACTCACGGGACTTGAATTGCTCCGGAAAGCCATTTGATTGCTCTTGATTCGAACGCCTCAGACCCATATATTTCGGTCAATGAGCCCCATAGAGCGCCGTGTCTCACTGGGATCAACTCGGGCGTCTGAGGGCATAAATCGACGCTGGATGGACGGGCGCTCTGGATGCAGCGCCAGATGTATCCGTGAGTGATACTCGCAAAGTATGTGACCGCCAAGGCTGCCAATGCGAGGAGGATGGTCTTTGCAACTCTCGAGGAGACACTGCGTGCGGTCGGTCTCGGTTTGAGTCCCGAGAGTTCTTCCATAGCTTTGCCCAGAGATACGGACATAGTGTATCGAACGATGGAAGGGAAAGCAGTACGATACTGGGGCGATATCGTTTACGCCTTGACCGCATCGGTCGACTCTTCGCTTTCAACATATGGGTCATGGGTTCGGCTGCGCGGGCCAGGCATAAAGTCGGAGATTGAAAGTTGGAGTAGATCACAGTGGGCGTCGAGGCTAGACTCGGTGGTACCTTAGTCAGTGAGTCACAACCGTTTCGGCGCGCGAGCCGGGTCGGTTGTGTAGTACTGGCGCGCTGGGCTCGCGGTTCGTTCGTTTTTGAACGCAAGATACGCTGCTGCAAAGGGAGACGGCACTCTGAAACAACCCCTGAGCGCCTTAACACGGAGCGTATTGCCAAATTAGGCCAATAGAAATTTTGTGTCCGTGCACCCGTGCACCGTCGCAAATGTCTACGACGCTGCCTTTATTCTGGAAATTATCCTCGGCTTCAAAAGATGATCGCATCGATGCATCAGTCAAGCTTGTCAGCACTCTCGAACAATTCCAGGCGGCCCACGTCCCACAGTCGAAGACGGATGGCTACGGCTCCGGTTCCAGCGACAACGACGGCGACGAGGGGGGCGGTAAGGATGGTTTAGACGCGCTCAACGCGCCGGACGTTTCGTATTCGATACGGAGGCTCGTGCGCGGGCTTGCTAGTCCGAGGGAGAGTAGTAGGCTTGGGTTTAGTGTTGCGCTGACTGAGGTGTGTTCTGGTGGTTCCGTATTCTTTTTATCCTCGTCTCCATTTCTTCTGAACCCACCCGTCATCAATGATAAACCATGCTGAATCTTCTCATCGTAGTTGCTCTCCCGGATAGACACCGTCACCTGCGCGCAGGTCCTCGCTCTTATCGTCGATGCAACCAAAAGGAGCAAGTCCATGAGTGGTCAGGAAGAGAGGGACGTCCTGTTCGCGCGCTTATTTGGGATTGCGGCAATCGTCCGGTCGGGGTTGCTCGTGCGCCAACAGCCGCTTTCCGCTTCTTCCTCTTCCTCGACGACTAAGGCGCCCTTGGAAACGTACGCGTCCGTGCTGACCTGCTTGCTGGAGATCGGCGCAGCCAAGTCTTGGTTGCGCGAGAGCGCGTGGTGGACGATCGGTTTGGTGATAGATATGGTGTCAGCGTCGTCGGTGTTGTGGAAGGACGAAGCGCTCGTGACAACGATCCGAACAGTCTATTCGACCAAGAGAGAAGAAGACGGCGTGGGCGCGGGCGCGGGCGCATGGACACCAGACAAGGTCGCGGTGATGCTCAAGTTGCAGACGCTGGCACCGGATCACGATTGGGAGGGAACGCTGGCCCCGGTGTTCAAGGGCCGGAACGTGTTTGCGCGCGAGAATCTGGCGTCGCTTGGGAAGATAATGAAGGTTGGCAGCCTACGATGCTTTGGGTTGCGGGTGGGGGTTGCTCACGCGTCGTCTTTATTGTTCTTGTTCTTGTTGTCTTGGTCGCCGTCGTCGTTTCTTGCATCTAGGAATCGGCCGTCGACGACGAAGACACTTCAAATCCGAATGCGGCTTCATGGAAAGCACAACTTCACGTCGCATGGGACGTCATATTCGATCAACTACTTGCTCCGCCCAACTCAAACCGCACTCCGCAGGGCTCTTTCAGCGAATTCTTTCGAATAGTCGTAGATGGTGAGTACATTCGTGTCATTCGCCGTAAGGGGAGAGGAATACTCATGCACCAGATAGAGTCTCTGTTTTCTCCTTCGTCTTCTGCCGAGAGGAAGTATTGGGGTTTCCAAGTGTTCAAGAAAGCACTAGAGCGGGTCGGGCCCACTGAGCTGCCGATGCTCTTTACCAAGAATCTCATGCGGTCTTGGATAAGTCATCTTTCCAACAAGGATCGCTACTTGCATAAAATTTCGCTTGACGTGGTATGTTGTGTGGTTCTTTTTTTTTATTACTTTTATGGTTCGGGGTCGTGAACACATGTTACAGGCGAAACATATCCAAACGCTCGTGCAGAACTCCCCGTCCCTCGGATTTCCGCTGATTCTGCAATTGACCGGCGTTAATGGAAGTGGGCAGTTTGACAAGCTGACCCGGACGAAGACTGTCGAGTCGATACTAACGGTCATGGACAGCGCGGGTATCCGGAATTATGTCCTTTCCTTGCTTGAGCAAGTGAACTCGCCAAAGGATGCAGAAGAGTACAATATCCTGTCTCTCTTTGTGTACGCGAGGTGCTGAGATGCTGAGCGACAGGGAACCCTCTGCAATAAATTCCCGGAGAACATGGATCGCAGACCAATTTGCAGCACTCGTTCGCAACGGTTCGATCCCAAAAGACGACAAATGGGTACAGGTTGTGCTGGACTTCTACGTCGTCAATGGACTTTTCGTCGTTCGTCAAAAGTTTGAAAAGAGTCCCATTCACTCGGTATGTCCGCATTCGGTGGATGCGTGTTATGCGCGCTGACGGTGAACAATTAAACAGCTGCGTGTACCCCCGTCACCTCCTGTCGCAGAAGTTGTTCAACGACATTATCGCGAGAGACTCCTTGGATGCCTCGGCATTCTCAACGCTCACGTTTCGGCAGTGAAGCAAGGTTTGTCCACCTTTCAACCGCAATGCACAACTTTTTGCTCACGTGCATAATAGGCGAACACACACGCAAAGAAACTGGTGTCGCGTCCGATGGGGAGTTTTGGACGTCTCGGACGCTTGCTACCATAGCTCTGTTGGACAAAGACACCAAACACGTCAAGCCATTAATAAACATCGACGAGCAAGTCCAAGGCTCGTTCGCCACGACAGAGAAAGCGATCACCCAACTGAAAAGGGTATGTATACGTATAGCCTGCCCGGAATTCTCGATTAAACTTCGTTACCCACGCCAGACCGAGGAGGATAAGCGAGAGGTGGCGAGAGGGTGTGAATTGATCCTAACATCGTTTCTGCTACAATGCCGCTGCGGTGAGGTCGAAGGTCTCGAGAACCTCGAGGTTTGTTTCCCGCTCACCAATGGTCCTTGACCTCTTATCGACACTCCACTCCCCAATGTCCAGGCTACTCTTGAAGCGATTCGTAAAATGTTTTCGTCGAGCGAGAAATCGCCAAAGAAGTCGAAAAAGACCAAGATGCAACCACTTTCAGAGGACGAACCTCTGCCGATAGACGTCCTCGTGGACGTGATGATCGGGTATTTGGAGAAGGCAAGTGCGTTTGCGCGGTCAGTCGCAAGCGAATCGTTTTCTCGCGTGACGAGCGCCGTACAGGGGAGCACGGTCGATTTGATTCTTAGTGTGAGTGATTGGGATTTTTTTTTTTTTAGTCTCGCTCGCTGAGCGGCCGCCGTGACGGAAATTGATAGCAATTGGAGCGGCGGGATCCAAGCGAGTTGCTCGATGAGGACGATGTGATGAATGGTGATGGTGATGAAGACGATAAGGAAGATGAAGACGAGGAAGAGAGTTCGGGAGAAGGGGAGTCTGAAGAGAGCGGCAATTCTGAGGATGAAGACGACGAGGCCGTTGACCAAGTACGCAAAAAGATTGAGGAAGCATTAAAAGCGAGGAGGATGGATGTTGAAGAGGGAGACGATTCGGAAGGGGATTCGGACGAAGATCTCATGGACGACGAGCAGATGATGACTCTTGACGACACCCTGGCGGAGGTTTTCCGCGGCAAAACGAGCGAGCGGAGAACCGGAAAAGGTTTGTTGACCGTGTCTTGACCTTCTTCATAAAACTGAAGTGACAACAAGGGATCGATGCTCAACGAGAAGCGACACACTTCAAGAACCGTGTGCTCGAGCTCGTGGATATCTTTGTCAAGCGGGAACCTCAGAGTCCTCTCAACGTTCGGCTCGTCCTGCCGTTGGTCGACCTCGCGACCAAGAGCAGCGTGGACGAGCGCCAACTGTCCGACAAGGCAAGCGGTATCCTCAAGAGTCGACTCGCCAAATCAAAAGACTTGCCCACGACCGCGCTGCGGGACGAGATCGAGCCGGTGCTGCGTGAGGTGCATCTGCGGGCACGGCGGTCGCATGGCTCCGCCGACGCCCTGGGTTTACTCAGCCAAGCGAGTATCTATCTTTGCCGGATTCTGGTATCTCTCGGCGAGCAAGATGTAGCGGTCGAGACGTATCGCGCGTCGCTCTACGACTACGCGTCACGCAAGGGGTCGGAGCTCTCGCCGAGCTTCTTCCAGGACTGGGCGCGCCGGTTCCCCGCACTGGGATGGAGGCTGCGGGACGACGTGTTGGAGACGGCTGCCAAGGCGGTCAACTTGTACAGGACATGTCAAATGCTTCAGCTATTACAGGTCATGTTGAGCCAGCCGAACAAGGTATGTTTTTCTTTTTCTTTGTCGTTCGTGGACGATCGATCGATCGATCGAGTGCTCAACCAACACACGGACAGGATGAAGATCCAGCGGCGATCGCGGCGTTCCAAAAGACGTTGCAAAAGATGATACTCGACCTCATCGCTCGCTCTATCGACGACGACCGCGGCCTGTCGGCAGCTCAGACAAAGGACGTTTTGAAGCTCGTCCTGCTGTGCATCCGTCAGACACGCAAGGCCGTCGAGTCATCGTCGATTGACACCACTGCCCAATTGGGTCACGTTTGGGATCCGGCCGCTTGGAAGGCGCTCCACGGTCGGCTATCATCGAGCGGTCGGTTCAAGTCGTCGACGTCAGTGCTCAGCATGTGCCGGCAGGTGGAGACCGCCACCATCACGCAGCGCAAGCCAGCCGTCGCGGAAAAACGTAAGGTGGAGTCTGGCGATGGAGCGGCCGAGACAGATCCGTCGTCAGAAAAGTCTAGTCGAAAGAAACAAAAGAAAAAGTAAATGGTGGAAAAAAAAGCATGTAATTTGATCCAGATTTCATTCTTCGTACATCGTTTCCATTCCCTAGCGAGATGCTTATCATTCGACGGATGGATCTCGGAAGGGACAATGACAATGATTATTTACAGTAATCAAGACTCTTTGGGCCGAGCGAGTGTATAATTTACAGTGTTCATTGTACCACAAAAGCGATCTAGCCTGGCCACCGATAAGCATTCTAGGGTAGGGTCAACCAAGGTCCAAGCAACATATCACACGTAAGTTCAACGTAAGTTTACCGCGATCTACGCCTGTGGCGACGATGTAGTCCTGACGCGGAGGGCCCGGACCGCATCCAGATCGTTCTTCGTGATACATTGCTCGATAAGTTGTGCACATCGTCGCACCCTAGAGTAAGCGCAGCCTTGAGCGGGACGCCACACGCCATGGTATCCAGATCAACCGCCCCACTTACCTATTGATCCTGCTTCGGAACTCGATGGCCATCCGACATGAGTCGGAACGCTCTGTGGCGACGCTGAGAATGTGTTCTGGAATGCCGGCTAACCGGGCACATTCTACTCCAAACGACTCTTCGGCAAAGCCTTCTGTCAGCCGGTACAGGAAGGTGACGTCTCGTCTGCCATCGATGCGGCTGTCCGTCGTGTACCCCATATGTAAGTTCTGCACGTCGTCTGGGAAACGGCGTTCTAGATCGACGGCCACCAGCGGGTAATGTGTGATGAACAGCGTCTTGCATTTGATATCTTCCACAAGATGCTGAAGCACTGCGTCCGCGATCGCCATCTAAGTATGGCCGAAATGAGTAAGCAGCTCTTTGGGCGTGTTTTTAGCGGGGACGTACCCCGTCCGCTGTTGAAGTGCCTCTACCCAGCTCATCAAGAATCACGAGGCTTTTCGAAGTCGCTGTCTTCAGAATCTCGTTCGTCTCCGCCATTTCGACCATAAACGTCGAGCGGCCGCGCGCCAATTCGTCAGACGCTAACTTGAGTATAAGTTAATATATTCAAACGGAGGTAGGCAGATGCATACCGCCCATCCTAGTGATGATCCCATCGCACATTCCGATCCTTGCAGCCCTTGCAGGGACATATGACCCAATTTGAGCCATAATAGCGATCAACGCAATCATTCGAACCGCAGAACTTTTGCCTCCCATATTTGGACCCGTTATGATGATACTGCGCGGAGACCCCCCACCCATTGACACGGAATTGGGTACGAAGGGGTCAGGTCTCAGCGCTTCGACCATCGGATGACGGCCGTCTACGATGTCAATGACATCCTCATTTGTGAACTCGGGCCGTACGTAACCCTCTTGCAAAGCAACGCGCGCAAGGCTGAACAGACAATCCGCGATCGCAAGTTTGTTGATGGCATCTCGGAACAAGGAATAATGGGTTTGCGCGATTTCATCCAGAAAGGAGGCGTAGGCTTTGTTCGCTTCCGCAGCGAGCAATTCCTTATATCTCGCTCGCTCTTGGATTAGCTTTTTGACATCAGAAGTATGGTATCGCCTGAAATACTTCGTACTGGGATAGATCCTGAGAACACGTCTTCACTGTAAATATGGGCGTTTACCTTGATACCAAATCCCAACACACTGGGATGTCTCTATTATCGGACTTCCTGACCTCAACAAGGAACTAGATTACGTGAGGGATCCGTGTCAATCGCGTGGCGTGCAACGTACTTCAATCCCCAGCACACTCGTCCATTGGAGAGACGGCATTCTTAGAATCTTGCGGACTGCGTCTCAATCAGTGCCTGAACTTCTCCATGGGAGCAAGGAACCTTACTATGTTTCAATTCCTCTTCGAGTTCAGTTTCAACGGTTCGAATCATCTAGGCAAGTTAACAAACACAAATAATTTGGGGGGGACCAATTGTACCCACTAATGCATATTCGGTGAGGCTTGGGAATCGCTGCGAATCTGTCCATAAAGACTCTTTCTTCCCTTCCGCAGCATTTTTGAGCGAAATTGCACCCAAATAATTATCGATCGGGGATTTGAGCTTCGGCGCAGCAAGCACTATCTCATTCAATATTTTGGAATGAAAGTCCCCCAATGAACCTTCGTCAAAGCCATCGAACGCCGTAGCAACTTTCTTCAGCGCAGGCAACAAGATGGCAAGTTCTTGGGGAGAACACTACAAATAGGTTGAGACGGTTGATAAAGTAGCGACCGTATAAGAGATCCAACCTTGCCATACTGGATCCGACATAAACCCTTAGCAAGATCCGGTAGCTTCCTCAGGGCCTGTCGAAGGGCAACAAGCTTTTCTGACGGGCTAGCAACTATTTCTTCGATGGCATTTATCCTATCTTGGAGTAGTCTGAAGATCTAGTTGAGTTATTTCTGGACAAGGCATATGGTTTGAAAACTAACCGCTTATCGGTGAGTGGTTGGCCGACCCAACCTTTCAGCATCCTTGCACCAAATTTGGTGGTTGTGTGATCAAGCACCCAAATCAGAGACCCCGTGGTGGTATAGTCTGTCTGGTTTTGGTATACTTCTCTACAAACCTAGTCAAAATCAATCTCAGCGATCGACAAGGTACAAACAAATTTGCCAATGTGCTCGCATTAAGGAGCATGTGTGTTCTACTTGCAAAATTCGTGAAGAATCTCGCACCAAGGAAAGCGTCTGCAATGTGAAACGACGAAAGGTAACTGATGGCATGTGCCAGGGCAACTACAACCTGTTGAGGAAGGCTCAAAACGACACCAAGGATACCATCTGCGTAATGTCAACAACTGCTTTTTAAATCAAGCAAAGGTGAACCTGCCCGTTGAAAGATCCGCAGGACTGGATTTAGTCTTATCGGAATAGAATTCTGTCACGAAATCGAACGCCACAGAAAAATTCATTCCTTTCTTGTAGCGCTCAACGCGTATTTTCTGACTGCCGTGAACAGATCTTGAAAACAAATTTAGCCTTTATGGGGACATGGTAGAAATACTTACCCAACAAAATGTCGTAGGACTTTTTCGCTGAGCTTACTCACGCCTTGTTCAGGAAGCAATAGCTCAGCAGGTCGAGTGTGCACCAGTCGGGTCTGAGTCTCCGTAAGTATAATCTCTCTACAAGAACCACATTTCACTAACCTCCAGCTCAGACCGCATAACAGTATCTAGCCCGTTTTGCGTCAGAGAGACAAAAAAAAGTAAAGTGCCCGAACTTACCGTTAAATTCATCCCATACTACATCTCCAGTACTGGGTGTGATAGCGATCATGCCTATCGATACGCGGTCTTCGGACCCGCCGCCCGAGGTAACTTCCGTAAAGCAAACGAGTGGCGGAGGCACATGTTTGTCCACGTCATCAACTGATTGTAGCTCGTCAACATATCTGGAGGATCTGTCATAAGCCGGAACATTCATGATCCACATCGCCTTACGTCGTGGCCGTGTAAAGATGAGTAAGCTTCCGTTCAAAGAGGGTGTTTCTAGTTTCGCTCGCTTTTTTGAGCGCCGCAGTCTCAGTCTGCTCAACGATCCCAACTTTATATCCTTGCGAAAGGAGCCTAATCTTGTGTCAGGCTCGTCCGAAGAGGGATGGTTGGGAACGTACTTTCTGAGATGTACCTCACGGCGGTGTACTGGAATCGATGCGGTTAGGAGATTGCGCCGACGGTATGCGACGATGCCAAGTTCCTGGCTCGCAATCTGGCAATGAAAATAAACAACGCTGCTAGTTCAATGGGCAAGAATACCACACCGAAGCACTCTCTTCGTAAAAATAGTATTTATATCCCAATTCGATCATCAGAACTACCCCAGGGTTGTCCTTGATAAATTTTAACGACTAAATTAAAGAGAAATGTAGTTTGAAGGAATATGCAAACATACAACCCAGCATACCTGTAATTCGGCCGGGGTATACGACTGCCCTCCGGGTCCAAGTTCTTCGGACATTCCTTTACCTTTAGCTGAAGATCTGAGCCGAGCTTTACCCATTGATTTGGTTGGTTTGTTAGAGAACTTTTGCCGGAGGTCCTTGAATGCCTCATCAGAAACATCGGACTCGCAAACATCGTCCTGATCCCGGAGGGATTCGTCCTCGGATAGATGAGATTCCGTATCTTGCTGCGATTCTCTATGTGCAAAGCTGCTATTCTCCGCCAGCAGAACGCGCTTGAATTCCTCGTGTCGCTTCCTCTTGGCATCATCATCTCCTACAATGGGACTTTGAACAGAACATTTTTGGGAACCATCAAAACGCCACTGATCGACGAGGGACTTTCCCTTTCCGACCTTCAACCTCTTGATAGGCGGTTGCTCGTCGACTTCTGGTTCCGAGGTCAAATCGATCGTAGAGGAGTGCTTTTCCTGGATAGAGGACTGTTGGTAGAAAAAGGATGAAATACGGGGTTGTTTGTCTGTGCCAGGATGTCCGACGACCGACTTCCGTTTCATTACAGTCCAGTTCAAGTGGTTCGTTTGCCAAAACTCTTTAGTACCCCACGTGACGTCACATTATCGTCTCACGTGACCATTTAAATGTTTTAACAGACTCACGCGAGTCACCGTATTCCAGCACATAGCGGTAGCTGGCATGTTCTACTACCGTGGTGTGTCCTCTTGCGTTCGCTTAGGCCTCCTTTCTCGGATTTCTGCCCGTTTACAAGCTCCGAGATTTGCCATTCGAAACTATGCAGCCACAATCCAGGAAGAATCAGTAATTTCAGAGACAGACCGTATGTTATTGGTAAATCTGACCTTAACGTGTTCTCAATTCTATTCTAAGGCGCGGAGAAAACGTTGAAGCGCTTTTGGAAGACTGTGGGCGTTGATACTAGGACTGATGGGATTGCCGTCACATTGGACAAGCGCGCATTGAAAACACCAGACGGGCACACATTGCTGCTGCCAGAAAACAAGCGTTTGGCGGCTACACTCATCGCAAATGAATGGGAAACCCAGGAAACGCTGTTGAAACCACACGCACTACCCATGGTAGGCAGTCTCGTATAGTACTTGAGATGGGCTTGCACATTTTTAGACATCCGTTACATCCAGAGCTATCGACGCTATGCGGGACGAGAGAACCCGTTCAGATGTCCGGGTTGCCCTTCTCAATTACCTGGACACGGACACCGTTTGGTACGCTTGGGCATGACAGGATAGGAAGGTGCTGACCTGCATTCCTAGTTTTCACCACGACGATCCCGAGCCACTGGTCAAGCTGCAGCAAGCACACTGGGACCCGCTTATAGAGTGGGCTAGGAATACCTTTGACATCGAAATACATGTTCACCGATCCGTTTTATTTCACTCGCAACCCGAGCGAACGCGACACGTTCTCAGCGACGTCTTGGAACAGATGGACCTCTGGGAGATGGCGGGTATGTCCTTCGTGATGAATAATGAACTAGGACACCTAATTTTCTCTTCTCTGAAGCCATGGAACGGGCCACCTATGTCACAAAATCTTTCCTTATTGCATTGGCCCTTGTTAAGCGTCGTTTGACCGTTGAGCAGGCAGCTCTTGCCGCTCAGGTCGAAGTCGCGAGTCAGATAGAGAGATGGGGGGAAGTTGAAGATTGTGAGTTCAAGCCATCTTGTCGGGGCTTGAAGATCACTCTCGCCCCCTGCTATTGGAATTTTCTGACAAATGCCTACCTACAGCTCACGATGTAGATTATCATGACGTTCGCCGGCAGTTGGGGAGCGCCGCCTGCCTGATCACCAATGGACCCTAGAATGCGCTGATTGTTGTTCCACTAAAATATTTGCACGCATCATGTGCATTGCAATCTGCCTCCTCCCTCTTGCCGTGTTGCATTGCCCCCGACTCCCTATGTCAGGTTGGGCTCCGAATACTGGGGTCGATGGGGACAAATCATCGATGTGTGTAAATATCTCCATTGATATCAAACTTTATAGTAGCTGTGCGCCTTGTACCAGAGATTTATCCGGATGCTCCAAGCACGTTCTGATGCCCTTCACAGGCCTGATTTAATTACCCTGAAGAGCTCTGCACCTCGATGCGATTGCAGAGTTCATACCAATTGTGCGAAAGTCATTTAGACTTCAGTACCGACGCGGCACTTAGCTGTGTGGATTTCGAAAAAGAAAAAAAAATAATGCTTTCCCCTTCTTGCCTGTTTCCGATAGCTCAGGTCTCAGAGCACTTCCATGAGGCATGGCTCCCAGAACCCCCTCAGTGTCCTATCTATCTGCCTGTCATATCGACCCGACGATAACGCAAGTGGTACGTGGCAGAGTATATTATTATTTCTGTGGAAAGCAATGCTAGTTACATCGGTAATCTCGCATTAGACCGCGGTTTGCCCTTGCCATCGGTTTCATAGCTGTCGAAAGGTGCAGCTACATGAGCCTACAGCATTTCTCGAACATGGTGAATATTCCCACCCGGTCAAAGGGAAGTCCTGCACGTCACTCAAGCGTGTGTCCACTTAATTCACGACGATGTCGGAAATGGCTGGGAGCGAATGACACAAAAAAGTAAAATACGACTTCCCGGCAACTACAGCAAGCCGAATAGCTACTGGGCCACTTCTGCTTCGATATAGGCAGCATTGCGGCCGGATCAAGGACAAGATCTTATTGGGAGAGATTGTCTTGAATGACATTGGGGGTTTTCCAAGTGCCTGTGATCTCGATACAGTGCTTGCGCCAATCGGCGTTGGGGTATTTCAATGCTGTGCATTGGTGAGAATTCGATATTCAGCGTTCAACGTTCAACGTTCAGGCGTCGATGATCAGTGAGCGGGAGCCGTCTCCCAAGATATTGCTGTATCAGATTTCGGCGAGGAAATCTGTTGGAATTGTGTTATCGAACTCAACCATGTTCCCCATGCTATACATAAGTGGAAGGGAATAGATCCCTACGACAACCAAACGACAACAGCCTGTAATCAGGTGTCTATGCTATAGTAGGCAGTGCGGCTCCGATCCACAAGAAAGTTGAGTTTCTAGATCAAAATCGTCTATTAACGTTTGGTGGGGCGGAGTACGAATCCCTTGTCATGGAATCCGCTTCCACACCCCCTGACTGTGACAACTGCGTGTACACCAGTTGTTATTGTGAAGAGAACATTTATTGGCTCGCAAAGCGATTTCTAGCCCTATCGGAGGGAAAACGACAGTGGGATGTTTTTGCTGTTTTTATCTCCAATTCGACGAAAACGGTAATAGATGAAGTGACGAAGGTTTGTGCAATCTGAAGTTTACCACACAGGTGGCGTTGTGGAATCAGCGAATGGGAACATGCAAAGATACTGCGATAATATGAGATTATCACGTCGTCTTGGTGCTGCGCGAGCGCCCGCAGGTACATAACCAGTTGCGGGGTGCGTGGATCTATGATCTCGACACCTGTCTGCCCATCCCATGTCCCTGGAATGGTACGTGAAAAACATACGAGAGTTTATTCATCATCTCGGACCTCGTCTAGTGTATGTTGATCAGACTTTCCCATTGGGGGCTGATACCCCACTGCAGTATCAGAGGTACGAGAAATTTCAAGTTACCATCTGATCTCAGCAGCAAACCACCATTTGATCAGCGTTTTTAGGGTGGTTCCTGGCAATGTGTATCTCGATAACTTTGCTTCGGATAGATCTCATATGGTAAGCTGATTTAAAGTTCCCCCTATTCCATGGGTATGCGTCCTGATATTGATAAAGCTGCATGCCTCAAATGCCTCCGAGCTGCCCCGGTATCTCTCCGAACCACCAGCTTATGCTACAATCTGCGGGCCGGAGGCGGAAAAGAACGGCGTCATGCACAACCTTATGACTCACTTCGTTTCAATGATTGAGCAAGGGATTGGCACAGTAATGGATTTCGAGAGTTTTACGACGTGGTGTTCCCAATAGGGCTAGTGTAACAGACGTGACAGTCACGGACGTTGTCGTCACACGCCAATGAGCGAATTTCTTCCAGCGCTGTTGTCGTCTGCGTCGGCTGGCCATTTGTCGAGCGTCGAAGCGTTCCTTGTCATGAATTCGGCTTCTTCTTCTTCTTCTTCTTCCTCTTCCTCCTCCCCTACCGGTCTCAACGGTCACACCCCGGCAAATGGCCTAAATCAA
Organism: Leccinellum luteum; assembly: GCA_038091855.1. NCBI lineage: Eukaryota > Fungi > Basidiomycota > Agaricomycetes > Boletales > Boletaceae > Leccinellum > Leccinellum luteum. The sequence goes on along the minus strand of JBBPPG010000017.1, from coordinate 59,279 downwards.
TCCATCTCCCATCAATCTGAACATTCGTGTGGCGATGATGCCAACGTGTCTGTCGTATCTCCAGCCCCTCTATCTAACGGATATTCGCAGTGAGTAATTCTTTTTTTGTCCATGTCGCAACTACCGATCGACCCGGCGCCATTCCAGCACACCGTTCCAACTGCATAACGAAGAGATTGTAAACCACTTGTATCAGGCAGGCTTTCGGACTGGTGTGGGTACCTATGTCCTTATACTAAGCGTCTGCTGATCTTATGACGTTAGAATTACGCGGATACGATCCTTGTATGCAAATTCTTTCCCGGGACCATTTTTTCCAAGTGTCACTAAACCAAGGCTAGCACGTTCATCAAAATTCCTATCGCCTTCATGCGATAATTTTGTCTCGTTCACCATTTCTTGCCCACTTAATGTCCACTTCTCCTCAAACAGGAGGGCAACGTGTAATATACGTGCAGCTTGATCATGAGCCAGAGGTCACGCCTGAGGTACGTTTTTGCGAATATTGGTCATCTCTCCGTTCATTTCCGCCACCGCGTGCGGTCGGTGACCGAGTAGAAGTTGACCGTGTCTGCAAATGCCAGCCATTTGAAGACCGGCCACGCTCATCACGTACTACCGTCGCCTCGGAGGCCGTACTGGACGATTCCTTTTATTTTATTTTATTTTATTTTATTCTAATCTACTCTCTTACTGATCTTTTCTTTAACATTTACAGGGTTTCGCCATAGGTATTAGTTTGCTGTGTCGGTTGTTTCAGACCGTTGATAAGCGACTTTCATAGCGCTGGGATACCTTTATTCGTCCGTCTCCATCAATCTAATTCGACCCGAGAATGCACGAGGCGTTCTCGCGGCTGGATGTCTGCTTGGTGGGATGGAGGATCTGTGTGGAGCTGCATATGGAGCCTGCAGACAGTCCATCAGTGTGCAAACAATCACTGAATGGCTCGAATTCATTGACAGCATCCCTCTGTCATCGGAAGGGTCGCTGACCCCCCAACCACATCTGACGTCTGTGTTTGGGCAGTACGCTCGCAGATTGAGAGAAGACGTCTTTCATTTCCTCGTGGTCACACTTCCCAACACCTTGAAAGTGTATCCCTGTGCAGGATCTGAATCTGGTCCGTCACAATCTGGTCGCGATACTCTGCTGCAGATTTTTTCTCTCGTACCCTTTGACATGTTCAAGGCGGCCGTGGAATCACCTACTTTCCAAATTGGTGCGTGTTCGTCGTGCTGGTCGTCTACTGCGACACGACTGTTTGATTCATTTACCGCAGGTTCCGATCAGTGTCGCTTCAAATTCGCAAAAGATGCTATCGAGTTGAGGAAACGGGGCATTGCACGAGGGCATGGATCGGAGGAGACGGTGGTGCTTGCCTTTGGTGGAGGTCATATGAGCGGAAGTGCCGTCCACATCACTCGAAAAATGCGAAAGCGGCCGCTCTGGAAGGTTAACTCCTGAACCGACACTTGTTGGCTTTTCTGGAAATCCACATTACGTGAACCCATTGGATGCGATCTGACACCGCTTTTGCACCCTTTTTACATACTTGTCGGAATGATAAATCTCGGCGGTGTGATTCCTGTAACCACGGAAGGCCGCAAAAAAAAAACAAATCATTGGCTCGATCGCGTTGGACCCTTCTTGTCTTACTCCGCAAGCGGGGTGCTCCCGGCAAGTACCACAAGTTAAGCTTTTAGTTGTGTCATTTCATTGATCGCCTCGCCCGAATCTTTCGGGCAGCTTCAAGCAGCGTGTCAAGAAACTGCCAATACACTGCTTTTCCGGATGCTCCTTGACAGATCTCCGGTGGTCTCCATCGGTACATAGTCATGCATGGCTCTCAGACACATCCGTTCCGCGTTCAATTAGGTATTTTCTGGTCATGTACCGGTGCCACTCCCGGGATCACGAGAGCAGCACTTCAAGGACCGAAACCAACCAGTGCCGCCCCCTCGCCAGATAATTTTTTCCGTATATGAAGGCATGGATATTTCGTAGGGTTCAACAGAAACCTGCTCCCCTTCCTCGTTTACTTCTCTCTCTCAATGTCTTCCTTCGAGTACGAGATTTACTTCACTGGCCGAGACCACCCCCGCGACGGATGCATTGTCATCGGCGAGGACGAAAAGCCAGTCTTTTTCGAATTCGAGACCGCCGTACTGTCTCCGTCCTCGACGACGCATACGACGGTGCGTGTTGCGGGCCTCGACCTTTGACCGCGTGGCCTTCTTTGTTTTTCATATGACCCACCACAACGTTTTCTCGTATAACTGACTGCGAACGCCTCGTTTCCTTTCATTCACGCAGATCTACAGTGACCGGACTCCCGTCGCCGCGTTCGTTTGGGGGAATGGCAACGGCAATGGCAACGGCGGCAGTCTCGGCGTCGCCACCATCGGTGACAGGGAATTCCCCATGGAGCACCTCATCCTGCCTGGCTCTGCACCCAAGTAAGTATCAAAAAAACAAAAAAAAAGATATTTCGCCAAGCTTTTTGTTTTTTTTTATAAAATATTCCTGGAGCCATGAGCCGCTGACCATTTTTTGATTTTGATTTTTTACACCCAGCGCCCGCCGCTTCCAGGCAGCCGATGGCAGGTTCTATGAATGGCGGCGCTCTTATCGCGACCCCAATTCTTATGAGGTACCCTTGTCTGCCACCCTCGGGTTCTTTTTTGTTGTTGTTGTGGTTCTGATCGTTGGTGTTTTAGTTGTATTCGGGTCCCAACGCTCCGCCGATTGCGGTGTTTCGCCAGTTCTCACAAGCCACGCCTATTGGCCCCGCCCACGGGGCTTTGGAATACAGTTTCACCGACGGGTTATTTCTACTTGAGGCCCTTCTTGCGCTTAATCTCAACCGTTGGTTGGATTTGAATCCAGAATGATCTAAGATCGACGAGAGTGCGATGATATGTACCACTTATTTATATCCCATAGTTTGTATGAATACGGTTATAGTAAGGAGACAGACGTATATGTGATCGAGCAAATGTATCAAGCCGGAAAGAAAGAAAGAAATACCAAGGAAGGAAAACATGCACACAATAAATCCAGCACTCAGGAACTTCTGATGGCGCCAAGCATATGTTCCAACCTCTCTTCAACAGTCCATTGCATATCGGCGTCAGTGCGGAAGGAACTCGCGGAAGAGTGATCAGGGGGTTGAGTAAGGATAACATTGAACGACCCAGCGTCCATCCCTTGTGAAAGACTCTCTATAAGCCGCCCTATCTGCGCCGAAGAACTGTAGAAAACCTAGTCGTGGAAACCTCAGTTTACAGCTCAGTATGGAGAAGTAAGAACTTGCCTTGGTTTCAGGACGCTGCTTGCCTTGCGAAGATATTCTACGGTTAATAATGGAAGAGATAGTACTCTTCGACGTCGACCTAGCATGTTCTTTGAAGAACAGCTGGGTAGGGTCACCATTCTCGCGTGACGATTGCTCTGACTCCAAGCTGACTCTCGGAAGCAAAGAACCAACATCATCCTCCCTCAAGCCATTGACGATCTGCCTAGAAACTGGAGTCAGCCAAAATGCCTCACAATATACGTAACGACCTACCAGATAGTCTCGCCATTCGCCATTTCGATCACTTCGACTGCGGGACCCTCCTGAAGGGCTGTACTATCAGGATCATGCTCCGTTCCCGCGTCGTCAATGGCATTTGCATGTTGGCTCTCACCAGAGTACATGTCATAGCTAGTCAAATAAAGATCAAGACACGGCTTGACGGGGAAAAAATTACCCACAGGGAATCATACGGGGAACTGGGTTTCTCAACCCCAGTATTCGAGGGTGGTGATCGAAGGAGTACCTCGGCTTGTGCGCCAATAGAGGCGGTTGCCCCGGGCACCGGAGGTGGTCTGTCAGTGGAAAATCGGCGGCCAGCTTTCGGAGGCGGGGGTGTCGGTGCACGATCATGCACCGAACGGGCCGATTGAGCAGAAGTTGCACTGCCCGAGCGTCGGTGTCGCCGTATCGACCCTTTCCGATTCACCTGACTTAGGTCCACCTTGGAACTTTGAAATTCCGAGGGGAAGATGAGGGTTCTTCGGATAACGGCAGCATTCTCAGGCTGGCGATTCTCGCGGATTTGACCAGGCTCCCCCACCTGCTGTAGAGATAGATTTCTCACAGTTTTATCATCTGCAGTGCTGGGTGGTTCATCCTCTCTTGTGTGCATATCAGCTGATAGGGCTGAGCGATTCTGGTCCAAGATACCTGATGGCTGTGCAGTGGGGGTAAGAGGAGCGTTGATGGTCGTGGTGGGGTGTCCTCCAGACTGTCCTGAGCCCATCGCTCGGGAAACGGAGGTAGAGCGGGTTAACAAGTCGTTCAGAGCGGCCTGATCGAGTCCGATTTTCGATGCCGCTTCGAAGAGCTGTTTAACTGCAGCGGAATCAACATCATTAGTAAGAGCAGCGGAAGCATCGATGCTTGGACGAGCGCTTGCTTCACTTGGTGGTGGATTTGCAACTGTCGGAGGAGTGGAGGACGTAACGTTGCCGCGAACGTGTCCTTGATGTGACGACGCTGTAGGTGAAGACGTAGTCGGAGAAGTTCGAGAATGTACGCTAGATGGACTATCTCCCGTGTTGTCCGTCGTGCGAGGCTTCCGAAAACGTGCCATCAATCCCTTCAGGCCAGGGGCTGCCGACGCAGGTGGGGCATTCGGTGTCTTGAGTTTAGCCAATTCAGTTGAGCTACCAGAACCGAATTTTGGCAGGGGAAGGGTCGGCCGCCGGCTGAGACCCTGTGAAATAGGAGTGGGTTGTGATTGAGTGTCGGCAGAGAAAGGCGTGGCCTCATCACCACCTAGTGTGGTTTGCTTTACTCTGAGAGTGTTCCTAATGCGTCGCATACGTTGGGTTATACCAAGCCCAGACGGAGGGCTGACTGGAGTGGGCGAAGTTGGGAGAGGTAGTGGTACTGTCCCGACGCTGGTAGAAGCTGACAGGAGGCGGGGCTCAGATATCTGGCTTGGGTCAATCTTCTTACGGGCCACGGATGCTGTCGAGGCATTGACATCGGAAAACTTTCTTCCAGGGGGCTTCATCAGGGCAGCAGTGGCTGCGTCTGCCTTGCGCTGAATCTCTTTGGCGAGCTCAGTCTGGTCGTTGGGTATTAACCGTGGGTTTCGCAAGGACTGTGAGCGCTGCGGAAGTGAACCAGGGGATAATGTCGGCTCGCTTTGTACCTGCCGTGTACTGAGAGAAGCGATACTCTCTACATCTTGAGGCGAGTCCGGGGGCAGGATGGCTTCGACGGTGGGCGAAATTGAGGTAGATGAAGAGTCCTGATCAGAAACCTGAGGAACGATAAGATGGTCCGAGTCATCGTTCCCAAAGCCTAGGGCGCGCGCAAGATCTCGGTTCCTGCGAGTTGTGGGAGAGATCTCAGGTTGTGCACTGTCTTCAACTTTCGTCTCGATCTGGGTGATTGGTATGCTGTCTACCACCGACTCCAGCAGGGCATTAGCCTTTGCGTTATTATCCAAGGGGGATCGCCGACCAGCAGGACTAGTTTGAGTGGGCGTTGGGCTCGTTATCTGCAAAGTAACTTCAGTATCTGTCATCACGCACAGCAGAGGACGCACTCGACCGTTGGTCGAATAATTCGATTGAGAGGTTGAGGGTCGTCGCCTACGTAACGAGTTGGTCCTCTCACGAGCATCGGGGAGATTAGCTTTGTGTAGGGCAGCCCCAACCAGCTTGTCCTGTATTGCAATGAAGTCGGACTTGGTAAGCCCCGCATAGCGTCGAATTATCCCCTCGAAATCGGCTTCATCTTGGGAGCTCCCGGGCGTTACGGGGTCCGACTTGTCGGGGCCATGCCATGTGGGTGCTGCTTGGCCAACGGAACCATTGAAGACGTCAAGAGCATCGTTAATTTTCTGACTATGATCCCAAGAGTGGTAACTGGAACCTGTTGATTCCAAGGAAGAGCGAGAAGAGTTCACGACGTGAGACAAAGAGAGCTGTGAGACACCATAAAGATAGTTTGAAGGCGATTTGAAGTGTTGCTTGGAGGAACGAGCTGCATTGTTGTTGGGGTCGGAAGGAAGGAACGTAGGGGAAGCCGCGTTGCGGATTTGAGTTGGGGTTGGAGATCGAAGACCACGACTACCAAACGACAGGGTGGAACCAAAGTCGTAGGTGGACAAGCTAGATGGCGCGCGAGAGTCTGGCGGACTGGAGGAATTGTTCAGCTTCGACGCATACATTGCGGAGGGAGGGCCGGGAGACTCGGGCGGTACTGGAGAACGTAAGGACCTTGTGGGTGACTTGGAACGATCAGAGTTAATTTGAAAGTCTGTTTCCGTACTCTGACTTCCACTTCTGCTATGTGATGATCGACTCTCTGATTTGGCGCCAGCCTTTTCGGGGCTCGCTCCCCCTACGGTCCACGTGATGTTCGAAGGCGTGCTGGGTCGAGGGGAAACGGCCATCGGCTGAAATGCAGGACCAGACAATGGTGATATAGGTCGACGTCGGATAAATACGGATGATGTAGCTGAGCCCTCCTGCTCAGTACCACTCGTACTGTCGCGATATGTGTCTGGTGTACGTCTCCCGCTGTTACTCCGCGTTGAATAGGTATTCATTGTTGCATGGGTCTGAGGAGAAATAGGACGAGGTGTGCTCCGGGAAGCATCGGAACCCTGCCTGAGTATGCTGGATGAGATGGAGGACGTGGCCATGTGAGCGCTCTGCCCGTTGGCAAGTGCAATGGGCGACGAAGCGCGTGGTGTGGTGGAATGTGAGCGTATATCCTCAGTGTCGAACGAGGATTCGCGCGGGGTCATAGGTCGGGGCATCCCTGGTATGTATCCCGGTAGGCGAGGTGAGCTTGCACCAGGACGACCGTATGGAGTGGGTGATAACCGTCGAGAATCTGACTCCATTACAACAGTTTGCCCATCGGGTGATATTGCGGTACCTGCCTCATAGTCGGAGGATAATCGATGGTGTGACTAACACATACGCGTAAGGAGCATACACATAAATATAGGCTATTGTGTCTTACCAAAATACTCGGCTCCAGCGGTTCCTTCGTGTCGTCTACCACGCGCGGCTGATCAGAGTCAGAGGGTCGAGCTGGCAGGTGTGTTCGTGGCATGAGAATCTCGTCCTCAACCTCTTCCTCGAACTCTTTTATGACCTCTGCCAACGCAGCAGATGCCCGCTTCGAAAGGCGAAGGCCACTGCTATTGTCTACACTAGATTGTGGCGGTAAGTCTTCGTTGGAAGATATGAGGGAGGCTGTGCGCGCGACAGGCGTCTTGTCATTAGGGCTTGAGGGAGGGGAAGCATGACCCTCGCCGTCTGGGGTAATGGGTCGTAGGCTCTCAATCGAAATCAGGGAAGTCTCCTCTCTCAAACTTTGACTCGACTCGGTCTGAGTAATCGACACGGCGCTTCGATGAGTCTTCTGCGAAATTGTGCGAAGATACCCGTAGTCTCGAAGACGTCCTGACGAAAACAGGTTGTTGCTGTAACGCTTCGTGGATCGAGGCGATGAAGTGATAGAGGACGTGGGGTAAGTGGTGGAAGCGGTATTGCTCGAAAGAAGTGAAGAGCGTTCGGGGGTATAGTCGGATTCTGCACTTGTCTCACTGATGCCGCTCGTGTTGGTATTGCCTCGAGTTAGCGTTAGCTGACTGGTTGGAGTGGTATGCTTAGAGCGGATTCGGCCAAATGTCTGCATAATCATGTCCTCCTCAGCCTCCGTAATTTGGTGAGGCGCCCCCCTTGCCCGCTGCTGGGCGAATTTGAGCTTGAGATCGACAAGAGAGACTGGGCCGCCAGAAGGGGTGCGAAGAAGGGTGAATCGGCGTGTAAGCCTGTGACCACGTTGTGAGGGGACGGCATTTGAAACAAAAAGAGACGCACTCTGGCAGGATGAGGGAAGTCCGGAAAGCGTCGGCAGAAGGGAGTCCGAGAAACTGCTCGTCTTCAGATGACTGCGGGAAGGAATTGTTGTGAAGGACCGGAGAAGTACGGTTAGGGTCGGACTTTTTGCTGTCGTATTGGCAGGGTCGGAGGGGTAAGTAAGATCAAGAGTACGGAATGCACGCGAATTAGCGAGGTACGTACCGAAGACGGTGCATACTAGTCGTCTCCCTCGTTTTGAACACGTTGGCTGAGACAAGCGAAGAAAGGGTAGATCTAGAATCCAGGGGAGTCTGAGAGGCAACGTGTTTAACACGAGTTCTGCCTTTACGGAACCGTGAACTGTTATGGTCGACCGTGAGCGCGACCTCACTCGCACACAGTATAGTGACGCGATCTAACGAACAGAGTGTTCGTTTTCAACGTCGAACGCGACGTCGACGCGCAACCGTTTCAAACTTTGATCCCTTACGCACGTGGCGCTCCACCTCAACGATACCCGTCCTCATGTTCCCGCATTATTATCCCAGACGGGTCTCGATGGCCAGTGCCAAAGTTTGTTACCACGACACACGGCACTACAATAAGCTTGGGCAAAAAGCCCTCTTGCTCTTTCAACTTGCCGCTTTCGGCGGCGTCAATTCCCATCATTTGTTCTTGCTCACGCATTCCTGTCTCAAGATACCATCCAAGTCATTTCCGTGTTCTTATCTTAAGTTGTTGGTACAAATGAGCATTAAATTCGATATATCGTGGAATGCATCTGTTATCAGTGTTACACGTCTTTCGTTCATACGGGCGGCCGCCACTACATGGCATACCTATATTTTCGGCAGGGGAAGATTAGATTTGCAGAGGAAGAAACCAGGGGCTCTCTCACTTCTTCGTATACTCCTTCGCACTAGCCAAAAACTTGGCTTTATCCGTCTTTAACAGCTGAAGTACGATGTCTAGGCTGTCATGGACGTGGACAAAGGTCGGAAGAACTTACTGCAGCGATGTCAGCATCGTATGGGTCATCGGGACTCGGGTTATTCAGCTTTTCTTGGATGACTGCCAGTACTAAAGTGTGGTGTTGGACCCTGGTAACAGGAAGGACGAAATGCATACTTACCGGTCAACAGCGTGATTGATGGTTTCCACTGGTGACACACGATCGCATCACATAATTCATCAACTACTATTTCCCCTGCGCAACGCAAAGATATTTTCCAAGCATACTAGGGCTTACCTCATCTCGAAGAATAGGAACACAAATGCTCCCTTCGTCATTGATTCCGGGATGATAGACCTTGGTCTGGAACACGACCTGCCACGCAGCAACGTTGAGTACGTAATGCAACGAAAGGCACATTACAAAGTGGAGATAAAAGTGACACAGAGAAGAACGGGGAGAGGTTAGGGCCGCAAGGGGACAACGTTTTGGGGGTGGGGATACGACATCAATGCAAACATGTAACAGCGCACGGCTTACATTAGGGGCTTTGAAAGGGAAGTTCGACGGTAGTTCGACTTTGAAGCGAAATGTTCCACCTTTGTATGGACTGTCGGACTTTTGGTATGATGCTGTCAGTCAAGCGATCATATACATGCTAACAGGAGGACTGACCGCGCCTTTCACGGTGCAATTCCAGATGAACAGATTGTCTTCTTCTGGTTCCACTGAGATGCCCTACATGTATGGTTTAATTAGTGGCGTAATCGCACTAACCATCAGTGCGGTACGTACGTCAATGGGCTTGTTGTTGATATCTCTTAATTCCTGACAAACGGTAAGCTACACGATCATTACCACATTGAAAGAGACAACACCACCTTTTGGATACGTCTAGAATAGTGTCAGTATGGATCATTTTCTGATAATTAAGTAACTCACCGCAAGGCAGTCATTGTGGAAGTGGTTAAAGATCGAGGCTAAGCGCGGAGGATGCCCCTCGTGGCAGGTCACGTGGTCTGTCAGAGGCTGGGTGGTCATTTCCTGTTAGGAAATCTACTCCTTGCGGAACGGAACTTGGATGCTGTCAACATGAAGGCTATTTAGATTTGTATGCCTACTTGACTATTGTTTTCCATCCGACATTCTCTGGTTGTGGTTTATCATCAATTCATCTATGGGGGACTGGCAAGTGTACTCCTGAAGTAGGAGACTCTGAGTCAGATTCAAGTAAGGAATCAGAGTCTCAGAGACAGAATCATGTGGGCAACCGTACCTGTTGATTTCGTGTGGTCCATTTAACTAACTTTTGTTTCCGCAGGGACCGGTCGGGAGTCCGGAAGGGACCGGGGACTCTTGAAGTGGTTCACATCTTGATCACTGGCATATCGGGGCTGTTTTAATATTCAATCCAACGCGTCTAGACATATATGTATCGCTGATCTGCGGTCAGACTTTACTGATCCTGATCTAATACACCCTTAAGGCCCTTAACAACAGGGTACATACGTGATGGAACTTGCTAAATATATATCAATAATATGGTCTTGATGCTGTGCGTGTGCCATAAACTGTGCTCTTTGTTCGAGCGGAGGACGCGTTCAAGTCACGTGATCAAAGTCAATCCTAACCAAGTTGTTCCTGATGCCGCTCCCGCCGACAATGCCATCACATTCAGAGTCGTCGCGTCCATCGACCCCAGGTGCTTCAAATAGCCATCCCACAAAGAAACGCAAAGTCGCCACACCTCTTCCAGAACCATCACCAGCTCCCTCCGACACCATCGCCAACCCCGCCAACCCCGCAGCCAACGTCGGTGTTCTCCCTGGTCGCCATGACCTCTTCTCGCGTCCGCGTCTCGCGATATCCCGCTTCCCCACCTTCCCAGACACGCCTGGCGTCACATATCACACCACCGAACAGCTCGCCATGAACAGGATCGGCTTTCGCTACGTCCCAGCCGGCGTCTCCCCGCCTGGATCCGTGCTCGCCTGCCACACCATCGAGAGCGCACCACCGTCCTTTCGTGTGAGTTGGGAGGATCGCAGCGCATTCGTCAAGGTCACCCCAGACGGCCTTGGCCTCCTCGGCGAGCGCGGGTTTCGCAGTGCCCGTTGCAACGCACCGGTCAGGGAGGGTGCATGGTACATGGAGATACACATAGAGTGCGGCGGAGGCGACCGCCCGCAGGATTCTCCAGACGCCAACATGCGCGAGGGAAGCCACGTTCGCCTCGGTTGGGCCCGACGCGAGGCACCCCTCAATGGCCCTGTCGGTCTGGATGGTTACTCTTACGGGTACAGGGATAAAACTGGTGACAAGGTGACGCTCTCCCATCTGCGCCCGTATGGCCGGTGCTTCCGCACAGGAGACGTCGTTGGGATGTACATATTCTTGCCCTCAAGGCGAAAGCCTGATCCTACAGATCCCCATGACCCTGCACGCCTGAAGCGGGAACGCATCGCCATCGAGTTCAAAGGCCAAGAATACTTTGAGAGCCTCGAGTATCCTCAGAGCAAGGAGATGATAAAACTTATGGAATTCTCCAGCAGAGCATCACCTCCGGTCTCCGTACCCTCCGGTCCTCCCAATAAAAAATCGTCGGGCTCTAAGAATTTACCAGAACGCAAGGCACTGGAATCAACTATCTTACGGCCTCTCCCCGAACTGAAAGGCTCACATATCGCGTTTTTCATAAACGGAGAATGCCAAAACATTGCTTTCCGCGATCTGTACGATTACCTTCCATTACCGACCACACCCGCATCGCGAAAGAAGGACAAGGAAAATTCAAAGAAGCGTGTAAAAGAGGGCGCTCCGCGCGAGCACAAGGAGAATCCCTTTGACGATGGAACCCTCGGGTATTATCCGTTCATCTCACTGTTCAACTATGCACGGGTGAGGATCAATCCCGGTCCTGATTTTGAATTTCCACCACCTCCTGATATTGAGGGCTTCTTGCGGAGTTTATCTGGAGAGGACGTAAAACCGTCATCAAAGTGCACCTGGAGACCAATGTGCGAACGTTATCCTGAGTTTATGCAGGAACAATGGGATCTTGATGCGCGGGAGGAGGTGGAAACCAGGGTCGAGGTAGAATTAATAGCCGAGAGGGAGAAAATGGAGGCGGCAAAGAGAACCCAGAAAGAATTACGGAGGCAGCAAAACGCGGCCAAGAAGCGTGCAAGGGAGGCCGAGTTGCGTCAAGCGTCCGTTCACACTGCTTCACCCCTTCGTGAGATGTCTACTGTCCAAGAGACTGCAACTGACAGTCGATCGGGGCTATCCGACCCTACACTGCTTGCTCCGGAGGACATTGATCAAACGCATTCGCCTGCACCTACTAACACGTCGAGCATCGATTACCACCACATCCCCGAGACAGAAAGCGGATATAACTCGGAGGCGTTGGAGGGTGTTGGGGAAGGTGAGGTGGAGCAGGATGGAGATATGGAGATGGAGGACGGTGGACAGACTCACAACATGCCTGTCATGGATCTCGATCTGGACGACTTGCTATGAATCTTACTCTTACGTTATGAGCACACGACGAAGTGGTCGTGTAGAAGCAAGAATACCTGCAAGTGAATACGAGGAATGTGTGTGGAAGAAGACATCACAACATCATTGATGACCCTTGCTACGACCCTGCTACCCACTGGGGGGGAGGTGTTCGGACTTGATATCTGCCAAAGACATCAGAAACACTGCCAAGACCATGGCGTGCAAACGTACCCGACACTCTCACCCATCCCCTTTTCTTTTTCAACCCGAATATCAAACACCATTTCTCCCGAGCGTGGGTCCCACCAAACCGCACACCAGTTTCGCCGTCCCATAATGAATTTATTCTTCACGCGAGGCGTACCATCAGGATCCTGTGTAAAAAGCGGCATCATGATCTCATCCGTATTAGCGTGGTGTAGCGTCTTGTGCGTCTTGGTCGCCAAAGTGCACACCATGGCAAGGACTGCGGTAGGGGGCCTACAAAAAGTTGCTCGCTCAGATATCATATATCCGCGGGGAGGCGCGACGCACGGCGTGTTGACAATTGCACTAGTAATGACGTTGATCATGTACCGGTAGTCTGAAGCAGGGGGGATTTCCATGTCCTTGCTATTCTTGTTCGAGAGGGTCTTCAAAACCCCGACGCTAGCACAGTGAACGTCCCCCGATAAGAATGTGAAGCGGAGGCGTTTCATCCTTGAAAGACCCTGAAGCTGTTGAATCAACCAATTTCGTTCGCTCTGGTGATACAGCAACCGTCTTTTGTGAGTGTTACCAATGGCACAAGTACCCCTTCTCCCATACCTTGTGCGTTTTGGCGGTCCAATGATCGTTCTGCATGAAATTCAGCATTAATGAAGTACCGGATTTCTGCAATCTGAATTTGCATACCAAATCGTCGAGTAGTTCTGCCTCCGAATTAAATTTGTTCACGAACCCAGTGAAAGCGAGACCAGAGCGTCCAATCATTGCCAGAGGGTTCAACTTGGAGTCTAAGGCACTCTCCATAAACACCATGCGCGGGTAGGCGATTGGGATGCCTGGAAGAACTGGATGAGCAATACCAACGATCGAGTTGTCTGATTCACGTGCCGATTTGTAGGACTAGATGTTCCACATGGGGTGGCAACTGATTGATGGCATCCATCGTTTTCCTGTACTCTTCATCGCTACAGACCTTGAATTTCGTCCTTTCCGCTCTTGGTCCAAGTGAGACGAAAGAAAGGTCAGAGAAAGTTCGAGGCTCACCGACAGTCCAGCATCAGGATCCGTACATTCGGCCCCATGTAGGCCAGGAACGAGTGTGACGGCAAGCCAACATACGGTCCCCGAGCCCCAAGGATCAAAGATTTAAAGGGATGAGCACCTCGACGGTCGTCCAAGCCATCAATGTATGCTACCATATCTTGTCAATAGGTTGGACCGTGACGAGTGGAACAATGCCCGCACGATTGATGAAGCATTGAAATAGCAGATAGAAAAAGTATGACCGGGAACCGATACTATGGGGAGAATAAACAGATGAAAAGAGGTTCTACGAAACGACGCACGCAAGGAAAACTGGTGAGGTTTGCAGTTCTTCGGGATCTAAGTGCTATTTAGGCGTACTGCGAAGGACAGTAACAATTTGCTCACAGCTCCCAAACCCGTCGATCTTGATGGAAACATAAGAAAAGAAGCAGTTACATTTAAAAAATATTCATTTACCAGGTCTAATGGTCACGTCAACAAGGGTGAAAAGAGAATAAGAGTGTGCGTACCATGGTCGTCTAGGATTCGACGAATGAAAATCAGAGATAATTGTGTCTACATATCGTAGTCGGGACCTTACCACACATGTTAAGCATCGGTCTGGTGTAGAGTAAGCGGTTGTGATAAGCAAATAAAAAACGCCCGCTCACATGGAACAATTGGCTCTAGCAAAAGCACCATTCCTAAAGCAAGCGCAATAGTGATTGAAGAAGAAACGGTCCATGCATTCCGTCATTTCGAGAGATACAGGATAGGTCGATTTTGCCGATGACTTGGATTGGTGGATCCACTCTTGCATTTCCGGTTCTCTAGTCAAACTGCCCGGAATGTTAGTAATGTGTTTATCCCAAAGTCAAGACTTACGGATCGCAATAAAGCTGGTCTCCTCCGCCAACAAGTACATGAAATGGCTGCTTTGCGTGATCCCTAAGCAAGTCAAACCACATTGGATCATAACCACTCCTATACCCTGGACCCCTAAAGTCATCCTGATTGACGCCTGCGCTAAACCCGTTGCACTTTGAGCGACATTTATAAACGATTAGTAGTCAATGAGTACAACGTTATACATTGAACCAATCTACTACGCACAGAATAGGCAGCCCAGCGCATGTTTTGGCTTACAGCCGGCACGTAGAAAGAGAGTCGTGCGCTATTGTTGATACTATATTTGATGCATAATTCAGTGGTCCCGAGTTGTATCTGTACCGGGAATCTCCAGAAAGTGAACGTCCTAGATCGGGTTATTCGACCGTATACATGGAAGAAGGGTGATACTTACCCCCCCTTACCCGCATAGACATAAATCTCTTGGCCAGTAACGCGCTGCGTTTGATCGCCTACAGTGCCCGTCCTGGCCTTGTAATCTCCATAACCAAGGTGCTCTGAGGCGACTGGGGAAATTGACGTAGAATACGGGTCAGCTGGATGAGGGGGGAGCTCAAACGACAATCTAGAATCCTGAGAGTTGTCTCGTGGCTGCGCTCGTTCCTCGGGGTCCCATTGATAGGTTAATACGGGATGGGGCTCATAGGAAGATCCCGAATCAGCGGCTCCATTAGGCGATAGAGTCAGCAAGTCACGATTTAAAAAGTGTTCACAATACGCACTGACTATCAACACGGCACCGTGCCAGAGGCCATTTTCATCCACGGTGTCATAGCGCAGAAGAGGCCCAACCATGAATTGAAGGCGTGGGTCCATACGCGGCATCCTCTGTAGCCGTGAACGTTCAGCGGGGGGCAGCTGCGCCAAATAAGCAGGATCGGTCCGCCCAGCTGGCACGGAGGATTCTGATCGGTGATCATATCCTGCACTCGCGCTGCTAGGTGGTTGTTGGTAAGAGGGACTGTATAGCGCCCCCGACGGCATTCCGCCGACCCAACTACCGTCTGGGAGGGGTCCTACCTCCTCCACTGGAACATAGCTGCCATCGGGCCCTCTTCGGCTCTGCGCCTTGTAATAATGTTCATCCTTGTGTGGCAAAGATGAATGGATGGCTATCGACAATGAGATCGGAGATGCTTACTTCACGCGCTTTCTTGTGAGCATGCCAGCCAGTACTATCCATGTTTGATCGTTTGAGGGATCTGAATGGGGTGAAAAGCGCAGTAGAGAACGACTTACGGTGGCGCACTGCCCCTTTACCTGGGTTACAGCATTACTCAAGATGGTGCCATCCTACTTATATTTACCAATCAAACTAAGATCCGTTCCTTCAAGTTAGCCAACGTGCTCCACAACGCTCGTAACCAGCTTCCCGTCTTTAACCAACGACTTCAGCATCTCGGGCAAGGCCTGTTCCTGAAAAATCCCTTCTTCTTCTCCCTCAACGGGCAAACTAACGTTTATGGCACTGCATTTGGCAGTTGTGATCTCAACTCCGAGACATGCCTTCGAAAGGTAAATTTGACCAGAATCGGTTGAATCTATTTGGATCGTCGGAGCCGTTCCAGTGATCTCGATCTGGAACGATGGTGATTTGGTGACCGAAACGGAGGATATGACCGAATCAACGAGAACAGAGGTCTTTGTGCAATTGACTGAAGCAAGAGGATACTCAGTTGAGAGATCAAGCAACACGCACACACTCACTCAGTGTGACAGCATTGACCTTGCCCTTGACGATGACAGTGGTGTTTTTACATCCAAACAGGTTAACAGTCTGACTGATCTCAACGTCCGTCACCTCCAGTCCAGGTTGGTCCTCTTGGTATTCCTGCCTCCGAAATCAGCACCGGAGATCGGCATTCGTGCTATACTGACTCACGATCAACCATTTGTTACCTTCTAACGCGAACTTGGAAGGTTTCTTTCCTGCCAACGCTGCGGGCTTCATAGGTTTCGTTGGCTTCTTCACAGCTGAGAGGACCTCATGAATCCGAGTCTCGAATGTGAAGCAACGCACGAACCTGCCGGACCAGTACTTGCTGGAACAACACTGCTAACGCGCAGGGCCGGATTTTTATGGGTCATCTCACTCCTGTCAACCTTTCTCAAACCTTTGGTCACTTCCTCGCCGCGATTCAGCTCGGCGAACACAGCGGCAACGCCTCCCGCAGCTGGTGCCGATGCCGGTGACGCGCTGGAAGGTGCCGGTGGCGGAGGTGGGGGTGGAGGGGGTGGAAGTGGGGGTGCAGAGGCTTCTGGAGACGCAGGAGCTTTATATTCTGAAACATGCACTCCCTGTTAAAGGTGTTCAGAACACGATAAATATCAACTAGCGTACAACTGACGTTAGAGTTCCACACCAGGCCGGTTGGATGATTCTCGAGAACATAACGTTTCATTTCGTCCAAGATAGCAACAAAGGCGCGAACCCATTCTGCATGGCGTGGATCCCTTGGTTCACAAATTAATGATCTGTCTCAGCTTCGGTTATCTGAAGCGAATTGTACTTGCTTTTCCTTGAATTCTTTGAGGATCCTGTTCGTGTAGAACATCGCTGTTTCCTTGATATCCGTGATGGATTGTGCTGGCTTGGGTTCCTGTGGCGGAATGTCACATGAAGGGTATGCGCACGAACGTCTGAGCGCTTACAACGGTGACCCAGCCGACGCACACTGCGCCCTCGGCAATAGCAGTGAGGTGGTTAAACCATTCTCTTTCCTTTCTGTTGGCTTCCTTGGCCCGGGTGACTGCTTCGATCGCGGCCTGTAACGGGTTTAGCAACTCCCCGAAAGCCTGCCGGTCTGGCTTCTTGCACACTGCTGCCTTGAGCAATAAGTCGCGCAACACCTGAACCTCTTGCACGAACAACTCCACCTATCGGAGACGTTGCATGAGCCGTAAACATGGATCCTTGTGACGTGAAACGCATACTTGATCGATCAAGACTTGCGGTGCAAAGGAAGACGTGAGCTCTACCAGCGGCTTCAGTCTAGTTTCAACTACGATCGCATCAAAGGCTTGGACGCTAGGAGGTATGACTGGCTGGACCACGATCGCTGGTGCTGCAGGAGGGGGAGGGGGAGCAGCTGTATCGGCGAAGCTGGTCACAGTGCTAGTACTCTGTCTTCGGGTCTCGCGTTTCACGTCTTCGAGGTCTTCAAACCGGGAGGCGACTGCTTCCAACCTGCATTCGGCCAGATGAGTATGCTGTTTGGGAAACCGGGGCCAGATCAATTGCATACCGCTTGACTATGGTTGCAAGGGTGTACATTGATGAATGGTTCTGCGTAGACATGGCACCTGATAAATTGTATGGTCGATACGATTGCGCTGGTGCAAAAGCCGTGTGTGCTTGCGTGGTAGCCCACCACCCTACCGACAGCGTTCGGAGTATTCCGCCCAAGTCCGATCACAAGGGAACGACAGTACACTACTTAGTTCAAAACATGCCTATCATTTCAACTGAAAGACTAGTCCTCCTGTTCCTCTCTTAACTTAGCCTTCTTTTTCGCCTTCTTACGCCGCCGGCGTTCTCTTTCATTTTGCTTAGCACGCTGCAACTCTCCCTTCGAGAGACCCGGGTTATACAGCTTGTCCAACTATCAGTGTAAAAAAGTAGACATTGAACTTCCATCAGCACTGTGGTTGGCTTGAGTGGGGATATATTATAACACGCCTTTTCCAGTAAATGTCGTCTAGCTAGCATTCGATTGGTGGCTAGGGAACGGGTCTCCTGGCATGCAACGCGAAAGCCGGTGGGTTTGTGAAGAAGCTGAACGTTGTTTTCCGTTTTGTTGATTGATTGGCCGCCAGGACCACTCCCTAGACGGAATCGGCACTCGGCACGGAATTTTGGACACAAGTGGGACTTACCTCGCACAAAACTTTCCTCCAAATCCTCCTCACGCAATTCCGGGATCTTTCGCTGCTTATGGGCTTTCTTAAGCGCCGAGAAATTGCGAGGTATCGAGGAACTAGGCGGAACAGCATTGCCTGGATGTCTTGTGAGCCTCAGAAACCAGTCATCTGATACTTTGAACAGTGGTTACGTTGGGCCATCCTTCTCCATCTTACGGGCTCGACGGCTCGACTGGATTGGTGGTGGATTCATAATGGTTGAGTTGTCTCCGATTTCAGTCTCCTTCGTGATGCGCAAGTCTGAAGCGGTATAAACGGTCTGTCTCGAGCACTAAATCAATACAAGACCTACTCCAGGCCTCTTCTCCAGTGTGTGTTTTGACTTTCGTGGCTTGGACGACGTTTTTCCGCAACATTTTGGCAAGGTCCTTGGCTAGCTGTATCTTCTCTTCTATCTGAGTGGGGTCATGGCGGGCCACGCTATCTAGAGCTAATGTGTCCGCACGCATTTGCATTCGGAAGGCTGCAATGACGTTGGGGTAGTGAAAAAAAGTCAACTAGGTAACTGACCTTTCTGGATCGGGGCATCGCCTGATGAATGTCAGACAACGATGAACATTAAAGAACTAGCAATGCACCTGCAAACGTCGAAGTAGAGGCCCTGAGCAGGTCACGATAGGCTGAGCGCGCAGCTGCTTTAAGACTTGGTGAAACTGACATGTTTGCTGACAACAATAATATTTTGGCTTTTCTTCTCCCGCCAATCGGTTGGCGCGGCAATTCCCGACGTCAATCTAAGATCATCCAAATGCGGTTGGCGCAAGACGCGCTCCTTTTTTGGACGCGTCGCGCGTCCGTTTAGTGCCTCATAACACACCGAATCTCTCCACCTCGCAAAAAACAAGTAGCGGATATAAAATTGCAATTTTAACGCCCCCAGTCAAACAGGGGCATATATGTGAGGTCCCCAACAAGGTTTCAGAATTATTCATAGCGTTTCGCGTGGGACTAGAGCATAACTTTTGTAGTATGCTTATCCACCGTTTCTACGCGCATTTTCCGCTCTTTTGGGGACATAACATTCCGCTTGAGGTCCGCACTTGCCATCGCACGTAAAGGGGAGGTTGACCGTCGACTGCTGAACGATTGGCAGACGCGCTATCCGTATCTCAAATAGAGGCTCACGTGACTTCCGCGAATTGAGTTTGTTGACTGCTGGACGCGCCCCTCGGAGTTTCAACACATCCCTCTCTTAAACCACCACTATCTCTCTCAAGACTTTTTCGTAATCCCCTTATCCGACCCGACACCCAACCTCCAGCAGGAACAGCAAGAACTATCATCAACTCCGCTTCATATCTTGCAAGATGTCAACGAAAAAATCAGCTGTCGCCGCAAAGACCTCCAAGAAGACTGCCGCCCGCCCTGCCGCCACTCATCCAAGCTGGATTGAGATGATCAAAGTTAGTATATCGTCCTCCCGATACTCTACATACCTGTCCAGTTTTCCTTTGACGCAACGTCCCTGTGGGCCGTCACATATGACCTTCTGAGCACCATACTCCCGAGAAGGCAGGGCGCAGGGGACCTTGTGTTTCCACCATCCCCTTTTTGCGTGAGATGGCTTTGTACAATGGTTAAGATAGCGACGTCCCTTTCACTTACTCTTGACTTGTGTTTTGATAATGATTTTACCTCCTGACACCTCCTGACCCAAAATAGGAGTGTATAGTGGCTAGCCCGGACGACTCGCGCCAAGGAGTGTCCCGTCCCCACATCAAGAAGTGTGTCCCCGGCAAGCTTCTGAGTGACTTACTTGCTGAGCAGCCTTCAGATACGTCGAGGAACAGTACAATCTTCAGATTGGCAATGCCCAAAACACTCAGTTGGCCCGCGCCATTGCGACGGGTGCCGAGAAGGGTATCTTCGTGTTACCCAAAGGTGACCCTGTCCCTCCGATCTTGCGGGGGTATGCACTAACGCATTGTAGGTCCCGCGGGGAAGGTCAAACTCCCCCCCAAGAATGCTAGACCTGCAGATACCTCGGCATCGAAGGAGGTCCGTGCGCTTGCATACCACGTGATCCCTTCTGACTTGGCGCTTGTAGAACAAACCCACGAAAGCTGTTGCGCCTAAACCTGTGACCAAAGCTCGACCTGCTAAAGCAGTCGCTGCCAAGTCCGCTAAGAAGGCCGTAACGAAATCAAAGGCTGTCACGACCGGTGCTAAGGCCGCAGCTCCTAAGAAGGTCTCGGAAAAGAAATCCGAGACTACCAAGGTTTCGAAGGCTGCTGCCGCCAAAGCTCCGAAGAAGGTTCTCGCAGGTAAGAAGCCTGCACTAGCGAAGAAGACGACCACCCCCTCGAAGCGGGGGGCAGCTAAGAAGGTTAGTAGTATTGTTTGTGTACTACAAGTGCCAAGACCGATCTTCTTAGACCGTCACTGGCACGAGTGCTCCTGCGAAGGTCAAGGCTGCTGCAGCTAAGAAGACACCAACGAGCAGGAAAGCCCCTGCTAGCAAGAAAGTCCCGTCAAAGAGGGCTTCCGCCAAATCCTCATAAGTTGGCGGGAAAGCGAAGGTAAGGTGTTCACCCCATCACGACGTTATGGATTGTTCTCTGACGCGCAATGAAATATCTTATTAAAGAAATGAACATAGTCTTTTTATCCACCTCCGTAGCCCACACTCTCGCTTTGCATTTTATTGTTGTACGCTCTGCGATCTCCCGATGTGCTTGTCCTCACGCCTCTATCTCGTCTTTATTATTCTCCGTCTTATTCCGCATCTCTCCTGTATTTGCTCCCTTATTATACAAATGAGGTCCCTCATGGACCAGAAATACAGTTCTGTCCATGTCGTCCTAGGTTAGTCAAATGACGTTTACCCTGCTAGATGGAGTGCGTCGAGGGATGTAAGCTCGTAACATAATCAATCAGTGCCACATTGAGTAAGACTGGTGAAAGGGGAGCAGGAGTACGTCTTAGACTGTGCTGCGTAGAGATCCTAAGAATACAAATCTTGTCGGACATGGAGTGTTTCGATGCTGCGTACATGGGGATGGCATAGCGTGGAACTGGAGATAAGACATTGATCCAAATTCTCCCATACTTATCGCTAGGGGTCTAAACCCTGCGGGGAAGACCGGCTGAAGCGGTGATGGGTGTGATCGATTTACGTGAACTGCCAACTTGAAAGAGGTCGGGAATTTACCGGTTGGATTGCCGACGTCCAGAACCACCAAAGTTGTACTGGGTGCTGCCATTCCTCGCAGCCAGCCAAGCAAGTTTCATGTCAACACAAGGACCCTCTGACTCTCGCGCTACTTACCCAGTCTTCCTCCCGCTCCACAAAACACTCTGGCTCCAGACCAAATCCATCCTCAGAGGCTTGTTCGACGCGTTCAGATGGGACATTGTCATAAGGACAGCTTCAAGGTACACCGTCTCCCCTCCTCTTGTCTGTCTCGCCGTCCCACACCCCATGCAGCGACCCCGAAATTCGGTCCAACATGCTCAAGTCTCTGCTTCTTAATATGCTTTCCTTGTCCTCGATATACGCCTTTGACTTGATACTCCAACCACTCGTCCACAATCACCCGAGCTGGTTCCACAGGAACGTGGGCTGGTTTTACAGAGTATTATGGCTGCTCCCGGTCGTCGGAGTCTCCTTCTATCTCAATGTCAGCACCACGTTCTGCGCGTTCCTGTCGTGATAAGTCGCTCTGACGTGGCACCCCCTGTTACATATTTTACTTGCAGGGCTCCTGGTGCAACATCATCGCCAAACGCACATTCCTCTTGCAGCACGGGAACCGCGCGCCACCACAGCAACCCGTGACCTATACGGGAATGTTGACGATGCTGGCGACGTCGGCATATCGCGCTGTCATGGTGTTCACATCGGTGGTGGTGTCCTTCGCGCTTGGTGCAATTCCGTACGGGGGTTCGTCGATAAGCTTTGCATTCATGTGTTGGATCGATGCGTGAGTCTCCCCACGTCGAGCGTTTTGCTGTCGTCAGAACATGCAAACTTGACCCGTCCCAGGTATTACTGCTTCGAGTGAGCTCCGCCAGCGTGGCCCCTCCAAATCCAGATCCGGACATCAACTCAGATTCATTGACGTGTTTTTTTTTGGGTGACAGGTTCGTCTGGATCGCCCGCGGACTCTCGCTTTCGGGTAGGGTGAGATATTTGGAAGAACGCTGGCCGTACTTTTTTGCATTCGGATTCCCTTCCGCGGCCATCTGCACGTGGGGAAGCGGTCTCGCAAACGCCGCCCTCTTTGCGCTCTTGTTCCCTGCGGTGCGTACCACGCCAAGTGCATGCCTTGGTCGTCGTTAAGGTAGCATTGACGGAATTGAACCTTGTCTTGTTATAGTATATTATCATGGCTATGCACGCAAGGCCCGTTCCTCAAGATCCGTTCAACCCCCAGTTTTCGTCTAAGAATGATGCAGTGCGCTATCCTTCGCCGCTCGTCCCTATTCGGCTCCCCATATTTGCCGTCGTGATATGGCTGAACGACCTGGTTGTTCGGATTCTCAGCGTCGGGGGAGGAACCGGGGAGTCTCGTCACAAGAGGGAACCCAGCAATTCGTCGGAGAGGGCTGAATTGGGAACAGGAATCGAACTCCAGAGAATCCAGCCTGGAACCAGTAAACCACTCCAACAGACCGTCCACCCGGTTCGACCCGTCGCGAGAAAGCCTGTCGTTCAGAGGTCGGACCGACGAAAGCGGGACTAATTGCCGATGGACGGCCCTATAATCTGATTTTCATTGGAAATACCTGAGCCTAATCATCTTCATGTGGATTCTTGCATTCTAGACAATACCCCCCAATCTTCCGCTAATAAGTATGCAATGTAATAAACATTTGTTTTCTGACGACCGCTGCGCAGAGATCTGGCCTGAGGGTGACACCGATATCTTGAGAGGTCACCTTGCTTGACAAGGTTTCTCTCGGGGGCGAAATTCGTGAGAAAGTGCAAGCCCCTAACTCACCGGAAATTGCCGCTTTCAACTGTCCCAAGCCCAATTTGCATCTCGCGCGCGCAGCGCGCGCCAAGTACAAGTACTGGCCCAAAGTTTAAACACACCAAGTGGATTTATTATATTTACTCTCTTTATTTGGATTTGGATTATTCCTAGCGATCTACATTGAAACTAAAACTGTGGATTTCTTGTGTCCCGTCCCATTTGTTTCCACCATTTGAGTGTTTTCCTGTTCAGCTCCTCCAACCGATCATTTTCTGCGAGCAATTCTGGTCCATGCCCCTTGCGAAAAAGTTGATCCTCAAAGTCACGTAGCAGTCGGATTGTTGAGCGCCCCGAACTGCGTGATAATGCCACGTAAAGATTGAATAAAGTCAGGCCCCCTGTAGGAGGTGTGGCGATGTCCACAATAATGGAAGGGATGGTTTGACCTTGTGCACGGTAATCCGTGAATCCATAAGCTGCAGTCATGGGAAACTGGCGTCGGCGGACCGTGTGTGTGATTGTTTTGCCCTCCCGAGTGTTGTAGTTGATGCGAAAAGACTTTGCCACAGGTTCCACAGGTATGACTGACTCTTCTAAATCCTTCAGCTGTGTTGCTCTGGTGCGGTCGAGTTTCACCAAGATGCACAATGGGAGATGCTTCAGCTTGAGGACAGGTTCAACAACCGTAACAAATGGTTCCTCGGGGCTCAGCAAGATGTCAACAACTACACCACGTGCACCGTTGGTAATGTCGAGGTCCGTTTCCACGTTTTGCGTAACCATGACTTTCATCCCAACACTGACCTCCACCATTGCAGGAAGATCTTTACGTCGCTTCTTGCCTGACTTGCTGACTGTTCCTCGTGTGGCAACGGCGTAGCGCTCAGCAAGTGTCAGAGGTTCACCCTTGATCGTGTCCTCGGCGTGGCATTGGAAAATAATGCGACCTGCCTTGTGATTGTGTTGCCGCAATGCAGCCTCGTTCCAAAGTCGCCGGACTGCGTGACGTGGCGTTATCAATGCAGCGTCGGTCCATGGCCCAGAATTGAAATCCGTTTCGAGACAGTTTGGATTGGTGAGGAGGAGGGTTCGTAACATTTTGATATGGTGCTGCTGGACTTGACCGAACCGAAGGTGATGCAGAAAATCTCGCCATCCCTCATCAACTACGCGCATTTGTTCTTTGAGGACAACAACCGTGGTACTTTCTTCATAGATTAGGCGTCCGGTTATGCTATCGTGTTTTTGCCGTGTTGCCACGGCAGGGAAATATAATGCCTCTGTTTCTCCGGACACGACAGGAGGAAACTGGAAAAAGTCTCCGCATTTGATAACAGAGACACCTCCGAATGAATGAGGAGATGCTGGCTCGCCGGCAACCATTTTTCCAATACCTATATTTCGGGAGAGCTTGGCAAAAAATGCCTTTCCAATCATTGATATCTCATCGATGATCAAATACTGGATGGGTTTCCATAATGCCTGCAACTTCGCCTTGGCTCCCATGCTCAACTCTTTTTCGTCTGAGCCATTGCCCTGCGACATCATGCCAATTGTGTGAGTGGTCTTTCCGTCGATCAGAGATGCAGCGACACCCGTATACGCCGCCTTCAGCAAGATGTGCTTGACACCTCTCTGTGCAAAGTACTCGGTGACGGTTTGGATGACTTTGGATTTTCCTGTCCCACCTTCACCATGGATTATCATTCGAAGTGGTGGGATTTTTTCGCCAGCGAGAGTTTGATCGAGGTGCCATGTGATGATATCATATGCACGGAATTGGTCATAGCGCAGCATAGACGGATCAACGGGGGTCAAGGAGGCTTCAGAAATCTCAGATAAGCCTGAGTATGAGACACTTGGCTCCGAGTCTGAGGTTGCAATGCCAGGGCCGGAGAGTTGGGCAACATATCCATTGTCGTGATCACTGATGGAAGTGTTTTGTGAAACATCCATGCGTCCGAGATTCTGCTTGTTGACATCCCGACTCATCTGTTGTTTCCATGAGAGAACATTTTCAATGTCCTTCTCAGTTGCATTCCGTACGCCAAGCACTTGGGGTTGTGTCTCAGTAGATGCTGTATTGCCATCAACGTCTGTAGTAGTGGCAGGTGGTAGTAAATCAGGACTCGGATGCCTCACTGGCAATGAGCCTATGGACTCGGAGTTGGTGAATATCTTTGCCAATTTTGCTGCCTCTACTGCCAAGCGACCATGTAACTCCTCTCGAAATGGTACCTGAGAGGCGAGCAGGTAGGCAAGACCTTCCTCTGTTAGCACTGTGCCTCCATCATGATCCCTCTCGTTATCTTCACCCAAGTCAAGATCGCCAGAGGTTGCTTCCATGAACTCAGCGAGATGGGGATCTGAGGATAAGGATGGAGTTGCCATAGCATCACGCTGCGCTGATGATAGACAATTATGGAAGTATTGGATTCCAGATATGATGTGTTGGATGCGTCGAGAGGCAGTGGAGAGGAACATCTCAAAAGCGGTTGCCCACGTCTGGGACGGCAACTTGAGATCTCTTTCGATACTTCTCCATGGTTTGAGAAGCATTAACATTGAGGCACAGTAGAAATCATATTGATCTGGGTCATCACGACGAGGAAAATATTGGCCGATGAAGTTGGGGAGAGTACGGTGGGGTTTACCGCGGAGGATGCGATGCATGATTTTAGACTTGGGATGATCTGAGAGGTAGGGGACACGCTCATGGGAAGGACGGCCAGGACGTCTCGGTACACGAGAGAGATCAGACAGTTCATCATTGTTATTCTGGTCACTCCTAGTATTGGAAGCCTTGTGTCTTGTATCACGGCTGATCTTGCTTTCGTAGGAATCAATGAAAAATTCAATGATATTGCAATGATCGAGGGCATCTCCACGTAGTTTGTAGTCCGTCACTTGACATTTAGCCACTACTTTGCCATGACCATCGCAATCCAGAGTTACGGTATCATGTTCTGATGCACCAAAATCCTTTTATATGTTTGGCGATTTGTTTAATGAGGAGAGGCTGGTTATGAATTCTTACCTCCGAGTCGTGACTATGGCCATCATCTTTGTTTGTATCTGATTGTCTGCCTAAGCCTTCTTTGCCTCTCACTGGCAGCTCCCTAAGCGTTACGTGGAAACGGCGTCAGAACAAAGCCCAAAGTTTCAACGTGATCCTTACCTCTCTTCGGGAGTTCCATTGTTTTCATCTACATTTGTCCGTCTCCGAAGGCTTGGATATGCCCTAAGCAGCGCGCTGGTGAAGGACGACCAATAGATGGTTGTGTATTGATGTGAACGGTAAGTGTCCCCCCATCCCATTAGATAGGACATCACCATCGGAGCCGCTAACTCTTGTTCACGATTTATTGTATGGACCAGGCGAAAGAGAAGTAGCCGGTTCTGGTCATGGATACTTTCAAGGTATGAAGATCGCTGATTATGATAGGTGAATCCCTTAGCAAGGATTGCTGACATGTTAAAGTTTCGACCTTGTTTTTTGGTCTGGTATCCGGTAATGTAGAATGAGGTATTGATCGTTTCGCGTGAGTTTATGAGGAGTTTGCCATCATTGTTACTCCGGATATTGACAGTGAGCGCAGGGACCCATCCATTCATGAATCCATATAAGCGCTTTGGTCCCCAGTGACCAGATTCGTGGATGAAATCATCTGATGCTATCTCGAATGGTGCTCGTCGCTTGCAGGAGAGACCGCCTTTCTTGTTCGGAATCAGGCACCGATGGAGATCGCAGGTATGGTGGTTTTTGGACCGTGCAACACGTTGCTCAAGATCTGTCAACTTCCTGTCATAGTCTAGAGAGCCAGGTTTTGGTGGCCGAGAATACGCAACTTCCACTTCATTGGGTATCTCTTTGATCGACTCTGCAGATTCAAGGCCTGGGAGGTAAGCACGAAGATTGGATTTGATGAACGTTTTGACGCGCTGACGAAAATCCATATCTTTTAGAAGTTCCTCCATCTCTTCCTGCGGCGGAGCATCTTTCATCCAAAGTAGCATATGAAGATGTAAACTCCCTCTTCCCTGCGACTCGACGACTCCAAAATAGGCAGAGATACGGCCAAAGACTCCCTGCAGAGAGCAAACACGATGGGTACCAGCTTTGACTCCGACAAGGGTCTCCAGAATCGTCTTAATCAAGAAATGAAAGAACTTGGCCGCTGCATAGGGATCCAGGGAGATATTCTCTGCGCGTTTTTCCTTTGATGGACCAATACGAGCATCAAAATCGTCAAGGTTGATCTGTTCTCCCGCAAAAACCTGAGCGATTGGGTCATGGAGATCGCAGGGGTTAATGGTAATCCATAGACTAGGTGGGTTAAGCATGATCGATGTGGCCCATATTTGACTTCTCAGCTGATAGCGAGCCTGATCAGATCCAGTGACACGCCCGCCAGTAGCATGCATGTGTTGTCGCAGGAGCCGAATAGCTGGATCTGAGATTAGCCGACCATGTTCCTCGTCATCTTGTGCTTTCTGAAGTTTTTCACTGGTAATCGTGGCTAGCAGGTGAGCATCCCTTTCAAATGTCTTGCGCTGCATCTGAAGCCGAGCAGAAGTAAGAACCTGGCGACGTTGTTGGATACCGAATGCTACGAAAGGAAACGTTTCATGTCTGCGAAAGCGCCGGTCGTGATATTGAAGGAGCCACCTGACATGCTCTGGAAACTGAACAGCAACCTCCTGTGTGCCTTCTATCCCTCCCTCGCCATAAGGAAAGAGGCAAGGGAATGCCTTTTCAAAAAAGTTCGGGCGTTCATCCTCTGGGTTTGCTTCCACAAGTTGGTCACCTTGTTGAGGTCTCCCGAAGTCGCAAACAGGTTTTTTTCCATGCCGCACTGCATAACCTCCCTCTTTACCTTCCTTCCACAGGTTTGCGAGGCCCCACATCATCAACTCATTCACCGTCAAGGTCGACATATCGCTATCAACTGCACCCGAAGCTTGGAGGGGGATGACATCTGCTTCTGAGTCATGAGATCCCTGTGCCAAGTGCTCGTCGAGATCATCGCGTAATGCTATCAACAATCGGTGAGGCTCAGACAACACCTTTGGAGCTGATTGAATTAATTTCACACCTTCATTGTCGTCTGGAGGAATATATCCCTCACTCTCCTGGTCAACTACACCCGTATCCTCGGATTGTCGTATGAGTGAGGTGATCTCCTCTGGTACGTCATCTTCAGGAAGGTTTTCAATGCGTTGCGCACTGATATCTATATTGCCATAGTACTTCAAATTATGCCGTTTGAGCCATTGGAGTGCCTCGAACACGACTTGGCGTCGTACACGGAATGTCGAATGAATCCAAGACTTGGGTAGTTCACCAACAGCAATGAATGTCACCGATATCAATGAGGCAAGGATTGCTGGCGGACGTGGCATCAACTTGCCTTCCACCATGGACGCGATCCCTTCGGCATTCAGCTCGTAGGTGCTGATGTTTCCTCGCATAGCACGCTGTAATCCTGAGACATTTCGACCACCACAATAGCGTTTTGGGAAGAGCTTGAAAACGTATACCCGTGGATAAAGAAGGGCTATCAGGAGTTGTTCTGGGAACGTCAAAACCTGCAACTGCCATGGTATTGGCCCAATCCAAAGTCGATTCGCAAGTGAGAATTTTGGTGGCTTCTTGCCTGGTTTCTGAAGCTCTTCATGACAGGCATGACAGATAGTGACCATGGTTTGATCATGTATGGTCATGACACCAGTGGGCTCAAGGAGTTTTCCGTCGAAGAGCTGATGCGCAGGGTGGGATTTCATTGGTATGAGCCGGTTGGTGTTGGGCAGATTGGAAAGGGGGACCTTTTTGACCTGATCGTCAACAATGCTGCGCTCCCGTGCACAGACACCACAGATGCTCATCTCGACCGCCGCGTTGGAGGTTGCTTCATAGAACCGTCCATAGCAAGTCTTCACTTCCTCCTCAGTAGGAACTGCGAGAAACTTGGATGGCTTGTAGTCCTCGTCCTCATCCTCGTTGTCCACTATCTCCTCAGCATCTTGTAGCTTTGGTGCAACCCGCCGGGTACTGCCTTCCTCCTGGTCTTCTCGTTTACGTTTACGACGAGGATGAGGACACAGTTCCTGCCTTTTCTCTGCCTTTTCAGCCAACTTTGCCTGACCCGCTGCAAGGAGATGGTTGAGATGTTCTGTGGGGGCATCTTGAATGACACGTTCGATGAGTAGTTCTTTGATTTGCCGCTCTGCTCTACTGATTGGTAGCACTCCTTTCAAACTTTCCAGAATGGATTTCATAGATAGTGAAGAGAGAAGGCTGCGCTTCTGAGCATCAGTCTCACAGACGACCATGCGTGTAGGTTGTTGAGCCGTCAAGAGGGGATGTCTAACAGGCGAGGACAGTATGGGATTCAATACTCTGGTAATTTCTTCCAAGATTTTGCTTACGCTACCTGACACGTTACGCCGGTTGACTCCTGCTCCCCCATTTGTTCTAGGCCTATCGAGGTCCGTCCGTTCAAGGTCCCGATGCTTACGACAACCCCCCCCCCCCTCCAAAAGATATAAAAAGGGGACTCGAAATGCCTCTCCACCCATCGCTCCTTGCCTCTCATTTTTCACCTCCCCCTCTGCTCTTACTTCGCCCTCTGCTCTTACCTTGCCCTCTGCTCCCACCTTGCCCTTCGGTCTCACCTTGCCCTCTGCTATCACCTTGCTCGGGCTCTCTGCTGTCACCTTGCTCTTTGCTGTCACCTTCCGAATCATCTGCGCTCCAATTCTCACCTTCTCTGTGCTTGCTGCAATCATGGTATCTCCGACTCAGCATCCTGTCAGTCCCGTCACAGCAACTCCCAATGTGACACAAACGACGACATTGTGCACTCTGCCTTCACGTCTGCTCACTGCGCGTACCAATTTGATGGAAACTGGGTTCTACCTTGGTGACGTTTCTATTCGTGATCACGTAGAGTGGAAACAGGTTGGTCCGAGGGCAAACCACTTGGTTATCAAGACACCTACCCCACCCACTGATGCTGCTGTGGGCCCTGGCAACGCTACGAACGATCCCTCCGAACCTCCTCCCAGCACCGAAGGGGACTCGGATGACGAACTAGCACCCCTCTGTGCCATTGTAAGGATCAGTTCTAACGACTTCTGGTTGACGTCGGATGCGTCTTACCGTAAAGGCTCCCCAGTCTGGCGCGAGCTCGCCAATGTCAAGCCATCCTGTGTTTTGGAGGCGCCAGACCAAGAGCCTGTCCATAGTGACTTCACGACCGTCATGCAGAATCTGCATCACTTCAGGGAGGACATTTCTACGCCTGGGTACCAGCTCGGGAGAGGGTTTTTCCATTCTGGAGGCAATGGTGGGCAGCCGCGCTTCAAAGTCCGGCACGTCCTTTTTGAGGTAATTGGTACAGTTTTGTCTACTGTGCGTTGCTAATCCCTTCACTAGCCTCTCAGGACAGCTGAAGAAGAGGGAGCCGATAGCCTGTGTGCTGAGTCAGATGCGGCGGACTCAGATAGTGAGCAATTAGCAGGAGGTACGTGCAACACATCGTTGGTCTCTCCGAGTCATCCTTGTTTCATAGTATGCTCATTATAGTCTTAGATGCTGCTGCCTTCTCGATCGACAACTGGCCTCTTACCGATGAAGATGCCCGTGACGAGCTTATTGCACTCAAGGAGACTCATCACATTGTGCCGGTCCCAGCATACAACCTTCAAGGCAAGCTCATCAAGCCTAACGCATACCGGCGTTCCCTTGAAGATGCTTTAGTAGAGGTTCAATTCAACCTCTTGCATTGGTCCATTCCAGGCAAAAAGGGCAGTATTGGAAATGATGTTTTCGCTGCAGATATTTTAATGATGCGTGTCATTTCCCCACCACGATTTACTGCAGCAGCTTATACACCACTGAGGAAACGGAAAGTCAGCCTCTTTGTTGATCCAGCTGCATCTTCTCCAAGTCCAAAGAGGCGTGCTTTGTAGACTAGTAATTTCAGACATGATAATACTTGGCAATCTGCTCCTCTCCTGTCGTTACAATCTCACATTCCTAAGCTTTGGCTCAATACCCCTTATCATCTACATTCCTCTCCTGTCATTACAGTTTCGTATTCCTTAGCTTTGGCTCAATACCCTTATCATCCACAGTCCTTTCATAGTACCACAATCTTTTTTTAATTCAGATTCTTTGCTTTGTCAATCATCCCCACATTATTATTTACTCCATGGTGAATCATCATGAATGGTTACTAGTTTGACTTTCGTCTGACCATGACCTTGCACATTCTAACTTTACAAGCAAGGTTTCTGCCGTTGCCAGACGGCGCTTCCACAAGTGCCTGACACATGTGAGAATACTTTTTCACCCAAACCCCGCCCACTCGACGGAATAATATGTCACGACGTTCTTGTCCTCGTCCCACTCGCATATCAAGTGAGCTTTCTTCGTGCCAGTGCCTAGCCGACCGTGGGCAACGATCTCCATCGGTCGAAGAGGGGTTGTAGGAGACTCGATAACGGATGCGACGAAGTGGGAATGATATCGTAAAGGATCCCCTGACGATAAAAAGGACGTCGCAACATATCAGAATTATCTCCGGCAAATGCATCTTTCAGACAAATAAGAAGGGACTCGATTCATATTTCGAGAGAGAGCGAGTGATCGGGATGAAGCAGACTGAGATAGGAACGACGCACGGCCGGCATGAATCCGACGTGGCGGAACAAGAAACCTCAAAGGACATAAGCAGACTGCGGAAAACGTACCGGGATACACCAAGTATTCGCCGCCGAATTTGATCCCGCTTCCCATGAAGTAGCCTTGTTCCCACAGATCTCGGAAGACGGCACAGCGAGCGCGTTCGAAGGACGTTTGTGGATAGTCCCATATGCCAGCATCGCGTGCGGCTGCAAGGGTGGTGAACGAGTGATCGGTGGGGGCGTACCATTCGAACGTGGATGGGGACGCTCCGGGGACTTGCACCGTGTACGCGGGTGACGTTGCCGGATTCCGGGGTGCGGCCGTAACGTTGGATTGGTTGATTGCTGTCGCCCGCGACGACTCGGGGCGCGAGTTGGCGGGGTCGGGAATGGGTTCAGAGGGGAGGGGTGTCTGAGGTAGTTGATCAGGATCGATTCTACTGCGTGCTTTTCTCTCCTCTCGTTCCTTGCGTTTCAGGATGGCCTTCTCAGACATGGCGCGGTCTGGGTGGAGGTCCCTAGCGTGTTCTTCCGCCAATGCGAGTTGTTCTTGGACATTCTGGAGTCGCTGATAATCCCATTGTTCCAGCTCTGCTGCGCTCGGGTCGTGGTGTGCGTTCTGGTCGTCTACCAAGATCGCGAATCCTATGCAAGAGGTAAATCAGTTGTGATTGGCGCGTTGGTGAGGACTTGGTCTACCCTTGTTGACGAGGAGAACTACTTCCTCAGGCATCAGTATGAGTGGGACACCCAGGAATACGTTTTGCTGGGAGACGTGTGGAAGGGTCCCAGTCAAGATACCGCAAATGTGGTGGCGTGATCGCAATGCTGCGATATCTGATGGACCCGTTCAGAAGGAAAGAGGCTCGGTGAATGTTTTACTTCGCCTTACCGTCGACATCCCAGACATAAGCTTTCTTGTTCGACACGCGCAGTGGGATCGGGTCGCTCGATGCCATTCGGCCAACCTACACTTGGTAATCGCTCGATCGATCCAGATCTTATCCGATTTCCGCTCCGAATCAGAAGGTGCCAATGGTGAAACTCCTTAGAATAATAGTAGGAACGACTATCTTTCTTGACTCCACAGTAGCATCTCATCGAGTTTTAAAAAAAAAAGATACCAACATGGCCCTGGCTCATACACAGGATGTCGTCTTGCTTCTGGGAGATTCTCTCACCCGGCGATCGTGGGAGGATTCTGGAATTGCTCAAGTGCTGGCATGTATGTTTGCTGTGACCACTATACAAAAATCAGTCGCTGAAGACATTTAGCCGCCTATGTTCGCAAGTTAGACGTGATTAATCGAGGTCTCGGTGGGTATCAAACTGACTGGGCTATTCCAATTTTCGAACAGGTAAAATTTTGTACTGAGCGCATACGACCGATGATGCTGCACGCATGCTTTTCAGGTTCTGGCAAAGCAGAACGAGCAGCCAGGCGCACCAAAAGTGCAGTTGTTGACCATCTGGTTTGGTGCCAATGATACTGCATTACCTCCAAGCCCCCAACACGTTCCGCGGGACCGATTCAAGGCCAACTTGGTCCACCTCGTGAATATGGTGAAATCTCCGACGTCTGCGTACTGCTCGCCCGATACCCGGATCATTCTGATTACACCCCCGCCGGTGAACACTTACCAGTGGACCAAGAACCGCGTTTTTTCAGAAGCAAAGTCGTATGCCGAAGCTGTGAAGGAAGTTGGAGTAGAGGTGGGTGTGCCTGTGGCGGATGTGTGGACTGAGATATGGGATGCTGCTGGGCACGACGAACGGGCTTGCGAGCGGTTCCTCTGCGACGGTTTACACTTGAACGCTGCGGGGTACAAGGTGAGGTCGAGGGAGCATGTGTGTATAGAACTGGAAAGACTGAATGGCATCATAGATCGTGTCCCACTCGGTCATGAAGATCATCGAGGCGAAATACCCGGAAATCCATTACGACAAATTGCAGCCAGTGTTCACTCTGTACGTCATCGTTCACTGGGTGATACATCATTCGTTCATGGCTCGAAAGATGGGATCAAGTAGATGTGGAGGACCCGCGCGCCTCGCTGGTGAAGCGACCCGCAATCGTGTAGAATAACAAGTTTCTCTTGGATGAGGTTCTGAGTCAGATTATGCTGTGTGACCTGCTGTGACACCCATTTGCCACTTTCCGACATAGGCACAGTGAGCTCGTCCCGTCCATGTCGTCCCGCGAGCGAGAGCACACAGGACCTCTGTCGACATGTTTTCAAGGTATCCCATCTTGGTACTCTCCACGAGCCCTCCAAGCATAACCACTCCTCCATTTCAGTCCTAGTTTGGACGCAAGCAGTGAGCCACTTTCTCGAACATGACAGTACTATACAATAAAGGAGAAGACTCCAAATCTGTCGCGATTCAAGTACGCCGGTAGCGATCCGGACTATGCTTTTCGATGAGGAGATCCATCTCGGGCATCAGGAACAGGGGAATGCCCAAGAATACGCTTTGCTAGGATAGTTGCACGCCGGAGGTGTGGTGCAACCGCAATGCAGCGATATTTGTTGGACCCATTCAAACAGAAAGAGGTCCATGGAATGGTTTGCTTGTTCTCGCCGTCGACATCCCAGATATCAACCTTTTGTTCGACACGGGCAGCGGGATCGGGTCGCTCGATGCCATTCGCAATGGAGGCAGAACTACTCGATGTATCCCTTTTTTCCGCTCCGATGACGACCAGACTGAATCATTATGCGAGTTCCTTCGCTCGGGAGAAGACTTTATTCCCATGGCATTCCCAGCACCTAGTGTACTAAATACATTCAAGTTGAAAACGCTCAAACAAACCTCCGAGTCAAACCTCCGACTCTCAGGCCATATTCGATCGGGATTCGATATTTACCAACCTGAGCGCTGAACTTGGGTCTCGGTATATCTTCGGTTGAATTCGCAAGTATTACAGAGCATCAAATAAATATCGACTTGTGCAAGCAAGCACTTCTCACTGGTACTGCTTTGTTTTCCCAAGTACTCTCAGCAACATTCCACACACACCATTTGAGACGGTTAGCGGTCCACCGACTGTCGACTCCACTCTGCAGCCTCTGAAGAGATAGACATAGACATGGTGCTGGCTCTTACACAAGATGTCATCTTGCTTTTTGGTGACTCTATCACCCAATTATCGTGGGACATGGAAGGAATAGCCCAACGATTATCGTGTATGTTTAATATGATCTACGCACAAACCAGCTGCTGAAGACGTCTAGCCACCTATGTTCGAAAGCTAGAAGTGATTAATCGAGGTCTCGGTGGGTATCAAACCGACTGGGCCATTCCAGTCTTCGAGCAGGTAAGTAATTTGTAGACTGAGCGCATGGGATCGATGTGCGGACATTTCATAGATTCTGGCGCAACGGAACGAGCAGCTTGAAGGCGCACCCAAGGTGCAGCTATTGACCATCTGGTTTGGCGCCAATGATGCAGCTTTGCCATCTGAAAGTCCCCAACACGTCCCACTGGACCGGTTCAAGACCAACTTGGTCCGCCTTGTGGATATGGTGAAATCTCCGACATCTGCGTACTATTCGCCTGATACCAGGATCATTCTGATTACGCCTCCGCCGGTGAACACCTACCAGTGGCCAGAGGGGCGCAGTTTTACGCGGACACATTCGTATGCCATAGCGGTGAAGGAAGTTGGGGAGCAGGTTGGAGTGCCTGTAGCGGACGTGTGGACCGCAATATGGGATGCTGCTGGGCAGAATGAGCAAGCTTTGGCGTCTCTCCTTTCCGATGGCTTACACTTGAGTAAGGATGGGTACGAGGTGAGATCGAGGAAGTGGGTATGCATCAGAACTAGAACTGAATGGTCCATCACACAGGTCGTGTTCAACTCGATCGTGAAGATTATCGAAGAGAAATATCCAGAAATCCATCCCGATAAATTGCAGACGGTCTTCATTGAGTATGTCATTGTCCACTGGGTCACATCATCCACTAATGGTTCGAAAGATGGGAAAAAGTGGATCCGAAGGACCCGAATACGCTGAAGAAGCGGCCCGCGATCGTGTAGAACATACCGATACTATTAGATGTGTATATCTGTGTGGCATGATTGAGCGCCAAGGTACTATGACAACGAACACGAAACGTTTTTGTTCTGCACTTACGGAGGAACGTAAGCACCACAAATACCCACGTGACAAAGTCAACTTGAACCAAAGAAAAGCCAAACAAAGATGTCTGGTTGAGGCCATCGCGGATATCGAGCACTAAGAATACCAATTTTGATAGTCGCATGTTGCTGGTGGATGAATAGCGGAGGGCGTCGAGGAGGAGAACTGCAAAGTTGTATTTTCGCTAACTTATTATGGCAATTTGAGGGTCGTCTGAATCGGGACTCATCACATCAGTTACAGGTTCTGCCACTTACCTTTTCCGACGTGTCGTGTTCGACTTTCGTGAGAGCTCGCTCGCTGTTTCGCTACGATTTCGTCGCTGAACTCTCCACCAATTTCTTGCTGACTTGCACTTATCCAGGCGCGGCCTCCTCCGCCAGTTCATTCAGGTAATTTCTCTGCCATTTCTTTTTCGTCAAAGGGGTACTGTAAGCGAGACACGAGGATCGGGTCGTGTTCAACCTGCTCGGGTGGACAATTGTCTTTTCAACTTGTTCCATATCCCCACTCCTTTGTCGGCCTACAATACTGACCACTCCCTTCGGATTTTTTTCGACAGCCGGTTCTAGTTTGATCAAAGCGTTGTCGGACTATAATTTGGTTCGTATTTATTCCATCCCGTGTTCAACTTCTTCCTCTCTAACTGACAGTCGCTGGTACGTCCTCGTTGGACTCGACTTGATACCTGTATCAAACTGGTCCACCTCCAACTCATCATTAAACCTTGTATAACTTTGCTTCATGGATTGTCCTACAGACCGTCATTCGACCAAGAGGCGTAAGAGGGATCACGAATACCCACTGGCACCGCAAGTCATGAACTTCTTCTCCACAATCTCCTCGGCATCTTCTCAATATCTCAGCGCACCTCTCGCGCCAATTCGTAAACGTGGCCAACATCTCAAACCCCGTGATGACCTCGATGAATTTCTCACTTCGGATCTCGAACTCTCCTTCGCGTCCACAATGTCCCTCAACTCCCCTTCACGTGACTACGCGAACATAACTCAAGACAGCATTCAAGACGATGCCATGGATATTTCTCCCATGCCATCTCACGTCGCGCGCAAGGAGACCGT
Organism: Leccinellum luteum; assembly: GCA_038091855.1. Lineage (NCBI taxonomy): Eukaryota > Fungi > Basidiomycota > Agaricomycetes > Boletales > Boletaceae > Leccinellum > Leccinellum luteum. The sequence continues at coordinate 22,039 of JBBPPG010000017.1, read as the reverse complement.
GCAGTTCAGTAAGCCTACCACTCGGCCTCGCGCATACACGAGCGGTGCACGCATGTTTGGGCAAGACCTAAGCAACAACAATATTTTGAGCGACTCGCCGTCGGATTCAAAGACCGGTACTCAGTCTGGGTCGAAAGGTATTCAGCGCGGTGCCTTGCCTCTTGAGTGGCTTGCTGCCAGACCGTTGGAACGTACACAAACGTTAGACGAAAACCTCTTTGCCCCCGTTAGTGTCCATCTAGTTCAACCTCATCCTTAAACTCACGCATCTGACCAGCCTACTGAAACCGTATGTCTTAATTCGGAGGACGCAATGGACGTGGACCCCGATCCCGTGGTACACAACGAGGAACTCCTGAGCTCGCCTCCCATATCTGCTGCCACGAGCATCACTCAATTTAATATATTCAATAGCATTGTTTCACCGCGGGCGTTGGAGTCGCCTGGTGCTGGCGCTGGTCAGCCAAAGAAGAGGCGCTCTGTATCCCCCGATATCGTCAGCCGAGCTGAACAAGATTTACTATCCTCTCCTCCCCCTTCGTCCCCGTCCCAGCACAAACTCGATCGCATGGGAAGTGGGCCATTATTATCTCATTTTAGCAAGCCAATTTTGCAGGGTCTCGGTGCTCCGTCGAATATTAACAAGCGCCCCCGTCGCCCTGCTTTTTCTGCCATGGCAGAAGGTAGTGCCCGTTCCGCATATCCCGCACTGGATGCCGAAGAATCACCTTTACATGGTTTCATTCCTTCCAAGTTATCCCGCCGGGTTGTATCTGCAATGGTTCCGCCCACTCATGTTGACGCGTCCGATGAATCCTTTGATGGTCCCGATATGTCTTCCCCTGCTCAAGCGTACATGAAGCGCCACCAGACCAAGACCATTCGTCGTCGTGACGGGACAGAAGATTTTAGACCCCTCACTGGCGCTAGCTCTACCGTGAATAAAGAGATTCAAGAGAGTCCCTCCGCGAAATTCATGCTTGCAGGGTTTGGCGACAACGAGTCCTTGGGCAAGATTCTCCCGTGTCATCGTGTTCGCGAGGATGGTTTGATGAGGATCGCACCCAAGACAGTGAGTTGTTGGTTGCGATGTGGGCATGCAGTGTCGAATAATTTCCTTGTAGCTGGATGCCCTGCTGGACGGTGCATATAGCACTCAAATAGCTCAATTCCATGTGATTGATTGCCGCTTCGACTACGAATTCAACGGCGGTCATGTCCCGGGTGCCATCAACATCAATACCCCGGCCGGAGTGGAGGAATTTCTTCTTGCACAAAACCAACCTAAGCCATGCGTCAGCGGAGATACTTCGAGGAAAACGGTTTTGATCTTCCATTGTGAGTTCAGCGCTAAAAGAGCACCGACGATGTAAGCCATCCTCCTTACGATTTCATGGCTACCCACTGACGTCTGGAATAGTGCCAAGCACCTGCGCTCTAAAGATCGCGCTATGAACAACCACGTGTACCCGAAGATCCATTACCCGGAGATATACATTCTGGAGGGCGGATACTGTGGGTTTTACAAACATTCTGCCAGCCGATGCCAGCCCCAGGGTTATGTGAGAATGGATGACCCAAGTCATGCTCTATCCCGTCGTGAAGACTTGGATCAGTTCCGAAAGGCCAAATTTGGTCGCACAAAGTCGTACGCTTATGGCGATTTGGGTTCCAAGGTTTCCAGTATAGCCCAGCAGCAACAACTCCAGCCACAAGCCAAGCGTAACACTGCCTCAGGCGCTTCTCAGTTGTTCGCTGCTGCGAATGCTGCTCGTAGCCGTCGTAATGGACTTTCTACTCTCACAGAAATTGGCAACCTCAGTCTGACCGACGACGAAGATACCGACATTGGCGATAGCCCGTGCCCTCCCCCGAATAAGGGTGTTTCGTCCAAGGTGAAAAGGCCGGTTAGAGCACCTATTTCGCGGGCCGAGACTTTCGATGCGGCGCGCATGGCGGCGTACTAATCCACGCTCACCTACATCTGTGCCGCCTTCTACAGCTTCCGATATCCATAAATTGAACGGCCACCACCTTCTCCCCTTCTTGCTTTCAGTTTCTTTGTTTGACAACCGTTTCTGGTCATGCAGGCTATCCAATGACCCATGTTATCCATCGGAGCCTGCTCGACCTTTCTTTCGTCTTACGCAATCGCTCCGACTCTTCTCGCGTTTGCAGAGTCTGCGTGTCTCGCATGGCACGTTTGTTCTTTACGTTCGCTACGCCTCGACGCCATTGGATCAGTCCTGGCCAAATCTACGCAAGTTACATCTGAACAATCTCAACTCTTCGAAGTGCCACTAGCATTATTCATCTCCATCTGAAAACATCATCTTCACACCATTGAACAATCGATCAATCGCATTCCACGCTCCATTTGTTTGACCGTCTCGCAATCGAGTTGAAGGTTTCCCCACGGCAAGCTTCGTACCATCTGTCATCACATCTGTGCATTGGACGGTTGTATGCCGCCATTTCTCAACCATTTTTCTTCATATACACCTATTGTTCTCATTCCTTATTTATGGCGTATCTTGTGACAGCTTAGCTATTTATGTTCATCTGCGCCAAGTAAGATTTTGTCCTATCCCACCAGCTTGTTCTTTGCGCACACATACAAACGTTGTTTCTCCTTGTTCCTCGACATTTGATTTCGTATATCTCCTTTCAAAGTTACGTCGGACTGTGTCATATTTCCCTTGACCGTTAGTTCCATTTTTTTTGGAACGGTCTTCCAAGATCGCTAGTGCGTACGATGACGTTTTGGCTCGACGCATTCCTGTCTGTTTATCGCTTACTTGTTCTTTCTTCTTTTCTTTTCTTCTTTTTTTGATTTATTTATCCAAATGGATCGTGATGATGTTTATTGTTTTTTCTCTTGGGTGTGGAAGTTTCAGAACGACTTCGAACTTCGAAGAAGGGCTAGCAAGGCTTCTCTTTCTTTTGTTAGAGATAGAAGGCTCGCCTGCTGAGAAGCCTCACAATACGAGCGGCGGCGGCAGGAAGGGTAGCTGGGCGCCAGGCTAGTAGTGATTGGAAGGTACCGTTGGCAGCTCGTGGGGTGAACTTGCCGTGTGCTACGTACCTACTAGTAGGTTTTATCTACTAACTTATTCCATGACCAATTCACCCTAACATTCCGCACTCATACGTCTGATCCGTAGGTGCGACTTGGCATCTGAAGTAGATAGATTCGACGTTCGAAAATAAGTTTAAACTAGACAAAAAATGACAGCAGCACGAGCGGACAGGGACTTCAGGTTGAACATGGGCCTCAAGAGAGAGCGGCGTCTAAATCGTGCCCAAGGAACAGCGCCTCAGGGAAATACCTCGCTCGCACGGCTCTCCCACCAAAAAACCTCCCATCCATCTCTCTCACCGTCTTCCACGCCCCGGAAGGCCCGGCGAACAATACGAATATGCGCACGGCGTCTTCCACGCTCGGTGGTGGCGGGTAACAGAGATGGACAATGACACGCTCGACTGTTCCGTTCTTTGAGCATTCATCGCCTGCAAAAGGAAGGCGTCAGGCAAGATGCAACCCGAAAAAAAAAAACAAGTAACGCACCGATCTCGTCGCGCAGATCACCATCATCGACGTCGTCACGATCCACCATGTTCGTGAGCACGACCACCCGACTGGGTTCCCCAAACCGTTCGCGGTCCTCGCGCGCTCTCGTGTCTTCGTTATCGTTGATGATCCTTCCCATCTTGGACCCAATGGCTGGTTTTCCCGGGGCCTGGGTTGCGCCCTTTTTGTTCCCCTTTCCACCCTTTGCCTTTGTGACTTGCTCCACAGTGAGAGCGTTGACGATGCCCGAGCCATCCGCTCCCAACCCCTGACCCTCTTTGTGACCCCACTTTGTCATGAAACGAGCGGCAAAAGTCTGAGGATCAGGCCTGCAATCAACACGTATGAGTCGCCTGAAAACCACTACGTCAAGTCGAAGTTGACCTTTGAGAGATCTCCTCTTCTTCCAAGACAGGAGGTGGAGCGGGGGAATCGGTCCCAGAGTCACCAGCTGTCCCAGAAGAGTTTGCAGCCGCTGTTGCAGCAAGGGCACTCAACCTGGCAGCGATACTTGCAGCTGTCTTTACCTTGTCTTCGAACCCACTTGGAATTTGTCCCGGAGGTGGTGGTGGCGGGACGTTTGTAGGTGGAGCAAACGGGTTGTATGCCAACCGCAGGGGCGACGGAGGTTCGGCAATAGTAAGGGGGATGGGTGGAGGCTGCGAAGGAATAAATGGAGGTGCATTGGGTCGGAGACCTTGACTCATGGCAAGACGACGCTGGTAAGCGTCGTCTCCTGTCTCTGCAGGATCTACTGAGGCTGCTGGCAGTTCAGTCGCGTCGTCCACGGGGGTCATTTGGATATCCTCATCGCCAGCAGATGGAGATACCGGCGTGACTGAAGGTTGGGTAGGCTGGCCTCCAGCAGCCAAACCTAAACGTCGTCGATATGCCTCCTCTCCCGACATATTCCGATCAACCTGAACTGGTGCGGGGGATTGCGCTCTAGGCGGAGGTGCGCCTTGCGACATCGCCAGACGTCGCATGTATGCATCCTCGCCGGACATGTTACGATCCATAGGGGCTGCAGAAGCATCGATACTTCCAATGCCACGTGGGACCTCATCATCCGCGCGCGACCAGCGGTCGACAGTAATATGGTCATCAAATTTACCTGAAGGACGTCATAAGAATGAAACGACACTCAGAGATGGTCGACAAACCGGTTTTGCGAGGACGTCCGTCTTCACTGCTGGAATCAGTTTGGTCGCTGCCCCGATCTCTGGCGTCGCGTGCACGCTTTCTCTCGGCAGCTCGCTCCGTTGCACGCTCAATGCGGTCACGTTGCTTCCAGACCTTGTACTCGTTGTAATCGTTCGGTTTTAAAGGGTCATACTGTTCCATGGGATCCCAAACCGCAATAGGTTGCAAATTTTTGCTCTGGACATGATGAATCAGACAGACGGACCGTCTCTCGCTTCAGCACTCACCTTTTTCCCCTTTTTCCCGCCCCCGCCCCCGCCTCCACCCTGTCCCTTGCGTCTTTGCTGGGATTTGAAGCCGTTGACGTCCTCGTCGAGGATCATCGACGGAGGCTTTACTTTCTTGCCCCAGCTTTCCTTCTTCTTCCACCCGTTGGTAGGGTCGTCCTTGGCTTCCACTTGGTCGCTTGCGGCGGTGACCAGTTCAGGTGGCGCAAACACGACGGCGGTGGCGGAGATGCTCGCATTCGCGTTACCAGGCGTCCCAAGAATCGCTGGTGGTGCAGGCGCCGCTGGAGCAGGCACGGCTGTCGCCCCCGGGGGCAACCTCACCGCGGGTTGTTTCGCCTTGGCTTGGGTCCTGCGAACTGGCGCAAATGCAAGCGCGGCGGACCATCCTGGACGGTGGTTGAAGAACAAGAACAAGACATGGGGGGGCGGATGCAACGGCGTGAAACGGTCATGATTGCGACACGGTCAATATTTTGGGTGTACACATCAAGGCGCAGGAGAGGGAGAGATACCGGCTGTAGATTTCCCTGCCACTGACCCAGACCCTACGGACGTTGTAGTTCCTTCTTCGACAACGGTTCTCGGTTGCACATCGGGCGCCTGGGATGGTGAATTGAAAAAAACTTGAACCTTGTCTTTGTCATTGGGTTTGGATTGTGCGGGTACTTGTGGGGGAGGAGGAGGAGGAGCGGAGGAGGAGGAAGAAGAAGAAAAGCTGAGCGTTGCGCCCGAGGAGAATTGAATTCCTCCGTACAGTCCTCCTGCTCTGCTAGACATCTTGGAGAGCGTCTAACCTGCCGTGTGAATAAACTTGGAATCATTTACAAATAAATAAATAAATTGTAAGTATAACTTTATGTACTAGTACTACGCTTGCAAGCATGGTAGTTAAAGAACTGGCATACCTTGCAATAAGCCCCACCGCAATCTGCACATCCCCCACGCTCTGCACACTCCTCACAAAGTGTTTTGCGAATTCTGCGTGATCTAGTCAAGCAGAGATAGCCTCGACACTCGCCCACAAGTTTCGCAGGTGCGGGCCCTTCCCGGACCGCTGTGACGTCCGACCCCTCAAACAAACTCCAGTCTTCTTCTGCACAGTCGTCGCACAACGTCGTTCGACTGCACCTGCCGCAGTATCGGATGTACGTGCAGTAGCCACAATACCCTCGCTTGCATTGCAGGCACAGATTGATATAGGATTCTACCTGTGACACCTTGCAGTCGTCGCAGAGCCAACAGCGCGCGCACGCGCACAAGAATCCGCCCTCGGGACAGCACAACTCGCAGATGTTCCAGCATCCATGCCCGTCTTCTCTCGACGACCAACACTCTTCCTTGTTGACGCACTCGTGCCCTAGTAGGTCTTGTCTTCCAGGGCAATATAAACACACCAATGCCTTGGGTGGGTGCTGTCGAGCACTGTTTGGTATTGTATGAATGACTTTACTTCCTTTGGGTCGACCTAGGCACCACGACAGTTCGTCACAACAGTACCAGAGGTTGCATTCGGGACACTGGCCGAGCGGCGGGACGATCTGCGCGTTTTGCATGCAAGGCAGACACGCGACCCTGTAGACATGGCGAGAGCACGACTGGAACGGAATGAGCCGGGATACGGGACAATCCCTGCTCAAGCATATGACGGTCGCACATGAGGTGCACACCGTTGTCAACACCTCGCAAGATGGACATGACCTCTTGGAAAGAGTAGAATTGGAGGCGGGAGGAAAGCACTGACATAAGTGTTGATCAAATAGGCTGGGCATGAAGAAAAAGAAACTCTACTTTACCTGCCAAATGGAATTTCTGTTTTCATCTGCCAAATACACTATCTCCTTCAGTGTCTCCAATGATTCCAAAAGATATATCTGGATCTCTTCTCGAGCACGCTCGATTTGATACGTTTCGATAGGAAGACTGGGTTGACCATCGAGTTCCACAGTCTCTGTTTGAATGTCGACGACCACTCGCTTAATTTGCATCCCAGGTACATCTTGGTAGAAGATAATTTTGATTGGGGAAGGATCATCGTCATTATCATCGAGGTATAGTATCCTTGCCTGGCGACCAGTGATGCCCGAAGGAACACTATTCGCCGGGCCCGCTCCAGTGAGTGCGAAGGCATGATCAGCGAATTCCGCCAAGCGTGGAAGCGCACGCTCTGCGTGGGCGGGAGTGATTATATTAGCGAGAACGGCACGAAATATTGGTGATTCGGGTTGGGACATGATATGTTGAAGATCGTTGCTGAGTGTGGCTCTCAGTGACAGCCGTCAACCAAATGCCGCGCACACCCGGGCCGTTTCTGCCAACTTCAAAACTTGCATTCATATCCTTCGTCGCTATGGCTATTCAATCAAGCAGATATGCAGCCTCTTGGGTATCAAGACAACACTTTTTTTTTTTTGCAAGACTTGAGATTTGGCGTGGTTTCCAACCATGCGATTAGGCGACAGTGGATCCTCGACAAACGCAAAAAGGTTTCCACCTCTGCAGAGGGGCGAAACGAGGAATTCAAGCGAGCTCATCGGATCGGTGCCAGTGCACGAGACGAGAATATGCTTCTCTTTGTTGATCAAGCCATGAAAGACAACCACACGTCGTCCGAGTGAGCATCTTCTCAGGTCAAGAAGTGTCTCACCCACGGTGTACGCCATACTTCTTAGCCTGGATGGTATCATTGTATATGGCATCGTGCAAGGTCCAGTCAGTGGTCAGCGTTTTCTGTCTTTTTGAATGAGCATGTGGTTCGTCTCATATCTCTTTGCGTGAATAATAATACCCTGTGCCCTGACTGCGATACAGATGCATTCGAGCACTGGTTGAAGACATGCACCGTAAATTATATATACATCTCGATGGTCTTTTATTCATCTTGCTGACCAGTTATTAGTGTGCAAGCTCATCTTCCTGTTACCGCACTCACCTGGTTATAACCTCATTGAGCAGGCATTCTCGATCGTGAATGGAAACAGCATGAAATGCATGACCTCTCATTGATGTCAATTGTGCGTGCACGTCAGGAAATCACACCAGACGACGCAGCGAGTTGTTTCAGAGCGTCTGGGTACATCGCATGAAACGTACTGGTATGACTGATGTCTGTCCAGCCTTATTATTCTTGCAGCACGTCGCAGTAATAGTAAAGTGCCTAGCCGACCACAGTAGGTCTATCCCAGAAATGTGCAAGTCTGATGACCATTCCAACGAATTATTGACTGATATGACGAGTCTAGGGACATTGTACATATGCTGCAGAGTGTATGAATGTAATCTGTTGATGCTCCTGATGGAGACAAGTCACGGCCAATGCGGCGATAATTAAAAGACAAAGGGAACCTCAGACAGATCAACTTCAGCTCGATGCAGGCCATCATGGTTGCCCATCAACTCCGCGTTCATAAAATGATATCGATCAGTTACTCAACCACTTTCGTTGACCAGAATACACATATGTGCTGGCATCACCCGTTCTTGCATCGCTTACATTTGTGCGTGTCATGCATGTCACAAACCATGTTCACGTTGAACATGAAGAACTGTCGAAGAGCCCCGAGCGAGAAATGTATCTCTGCATTCTCTTTCTCGTCCATCACTACTGCGGAGGATAGGGATAGGCTTGCTCGGAAGTCTGCCAAAGGACCAGAATCATTGAGTCGGCGGCCAGCAGTACTCAATGTACTCGCACTCCTGGCAAAACCCCCGCGTGCATTGTATGCACACCCTGAGACAGGTTCGCGTCTGTGGCGCTGGGGTCTTGCAGTGGTCGCAGATCCAATCGCGCCGCTCACAAAACGCGCACCAGACTTCTCCCGCTGGGGAGCACGAATCGCAGATGTCCCAGCATTCATTCCCGCCTCTTTTTGACGACCAACAGTTTGCCATGTTGGTACACTGGTACCTATGTTGCGTCCTGCAAGGCAGTAAGAACACATCAATGCACTTGGTCGGTGCTCTCGGTCACTGTTTGGTATAGTGTGAACGAGTTTTCCTGGAGTCTGATTCAAGGGTTTTTTGGGTCGACCCAGGCACCACGATAGTTCGTCACTACGATACCAGAGGTTGCATTCGGGACACTGGCTGAGCGGCGGGACCATCTGCTCATTTTGCAGGCAAGGTAGACATGAGGTATCATAGTAGGCATTGTGAGAGCATTGCTGGAACGGAATGAGCCGGGATATGTGGCATAGTATATTTGCACATGAGGGTGTTACATGAAATGCACGGTGTTGGCAACACCCTGCATGATGGACATGGCAGCATGACTCGGAGAGCAGGATCGGAGTAAATGTGTACATCGGTAGGAGGAAAGCCATTCAATTCGAGACGTTTCAAATAATCCTGAAAAAGATTCGTCACATCAGTCATTGAATAGGTTGGACGTGAAGAAACCACATTACCTGCCAAACGAGATCGGAGATCGGTTGTAGGTGTGCTAAGCTCATGGCCCGTATCCACAATGATTCCAACAGATATTTCTTGATCTCATCTCGAGCAACCTCGATTTGACGCGCTTTGATTGGAAGACTGGGTTGACCATTGCGTTCCACAGTCTCTGTTTGAATGTTGATGACCACTTGCTGAATTTGCATCTTAGTAGGTACATCTTGGTAGAAGATGATCTTGATCAGGATAGGATTATCCTCATCCTCATCGAGGTACAATATCCTTGCCTGGTGATCAGTGATGTCTGAGGGCACACTATTTGGGCCTGCTCCGGCGAGCGTGAAGGCATGATCGGCGAGTATCGCCAAGCGAGGAAGCTCACGCTCTGTGTAGGCGGGAGTCACTATGTTGGCGAGAATTGCGAACAATAGTGATTGGGATTGGGACATTGACAATTAGGATATAGCCGTGAGTAGCATTTCAATCGACTCGTACTGACAAAAGTCACTTGTCACATCTAAAAGAGGAATATATGGGTTTTAGGGATACCACAGACCGATACTACTACAGTCAGCGAATGAGCATAACTTGATTGCACCTAAAGAATGTATTCTTAACTCATAAGTGCACATGTCCCTTCCGCATGCCGATGTAGCCCCAATAGCAAGCATTGCATCTATCGAACTCCGGCATGCAAGAACTGCAACAAGGCCTGTCGCAATCTGCACATCGCCTGCGCTCTGCACATTCCCCACAAAGTGGTTTAAGTGGTCTGGATAAGCAGAATTCGCCTTGACACTCGCCCACAAACTTCGCAGGTGCGGGCCCTTCTTGCACCGCCGTTACGTCCGACTCCGTAAACGAACTCCAGTCTTCTTCTACACAGTCGTTGCACAACGACGTCCGACCACACTCGGCGCAGTATTGAATGTAGTTGCAGGAATGTATACAATACCCCCGCTTGCATTGCGGGCACACCTTGATACAGGGTTCCATCTGTGGCACCTTGCAGTCGTCGCAGATCCAATAGTCCTTGCACATGCACGACACTCCACCCTCGGGACAGCACAGTTCACAGATGCTCGGGTATGCGATCTTGCTTCCTCCCAGTCTCGACCAACACTCTACATTGACGCACTCGGGCCCTTGATATTCCTCCCCATGGTGGCAATACTGGCAGTAATGGCATACTATTGTTTTGCTTGGATGCTCTCGAGCAATAATTGGTATTTCATAAACGGCTTCCCTTGGACTTGGATTCTCGTTCAAAGTTCCTTTGGGTCGACCCAGACACCACGTCAGTTCGCCACTACAGTACCAGAGATTGCATTCAGGGCATTGGCCAAGTGACGGGATGGTCTGCAGATTTTGCAGGCAAGACAAACACGCGACCCTGTAGACATGGCGGGAGCACGACTGGAACGGAAGGAGCTGGGATACTGGACAATCCCTGCTCAAGCACATGACAGTGTCACACGAGGCGCACAGTGTCGTCGGCATCTCGCATGATGGACATGGGCATGGCTTCTCCGCGAAAGGAGAATCAGAGTAGAAGTGTGCCTTGGAGGGAGAAATACCATTCGATTCGAGACATTTCAAAAAGTCCTGGAGCAGATTCATCACGTCGGTCAGATGCTTGATGGCATAAAAACAAAAAAGAAACACCATCTCACCTGCCAAGCAGAGTAGTAATCCTTATTTGGGCTTGAACTCCAGTTACCCCACCACCCTCCTAGCCCTGGGGCAGGTAAGGGGGGTTGAACTCCCCATATCTCCATGAGTATCTCCAACGATGACCACAGATATATCTGGGTCTCTTCTCGAGCCCGCTTGATCTGCCACGTGTCGATAGGAAGACTGGATTGACCCTCGCTTTCCACAGTCTCTGTCTGAAAGTCGACAACCACTCGATGAATTTGCATTGCAGACGCGTCTGGGTAAAGGACAACTTTGGTTGCAAAAGGACGTGAATTGCCACCGATGTATAGTATCCTGGCCTGGTAACCATCGATGCTCGAATGAACACTGTTTGTGCCCGTGGCGGCGAGCACAAACTGGATGGCACGATCAGCGAGTTGCGCCAAGCACGGAAGTACACGATCTGTGGGGCAAGCGGGAATCATTATATTAGCGAGAATTGCGCGCACTGGTGACTCGGATTGGGACATGGCAATTAAGATGATGGTGTGCGCTCAGAAGCAGAACTTCGGCTACAGGCTGTGAAGAAAGTACTAATGCACTGAGTCAGGCTAGTCACATTGTATAGTTGTGTTATTGTTTGTCTCCAACGGCGACGGTATTTTACTTCACCCACTGGCAAACTGACAACGAGTGTGCCCTCTCCGATCCGCCATCGTAAATGTGCGATGCTGTAGCAAGCGTATAAATGTAGTCTGTAGGTATAAGATTATTTTTGTCTTACCGTTGCTGGCAAGTATTTCATCTATTGAACTTCGGCATGCAAGAACTGCAACAAGGCCTGTCACAATCAACACATCACCTGCACTCCGCACACTCCTCGCAAAGTGACTTGGGCCATACGGATGGTGAGCAGAACTCGCCTCGACACTTGCCCACAAACTTCACAGGTGTAGGCCCTTCCCGGACCGCCATCACGCCCGACCCCGTAAACGAACTCCAGTCTTCTTCTGCACAGTCGTCGCACAACGTCGTTCGACCGCACTCGCCGCAGTATCCGATGTACTTGCAGCAGGCACAATACCCCCGCTCGCACTGCGGGCAAAACTTGATACAGGGTTGTTTCTGTGACGTTTTGCAGTCGTCGCAGATCCAGCTTTGGTAGTCGCACGGGCACCAGAGTCCGCCCTCGGGACAGCACAATTCGCAGATGAACTTCAAGTTCTGGTATTCATACCTGTCTCCTTCAGACGACCAACACATAAATGTGTTGTCGCACTTGTGTATGGCAGTGTCTTGTCTTCCTATGCAGTAAATACACCCCAATGCCTTGGGTGGGTGCTCTCGAGCACTGTTTGATGTTTTATGGATAACTTCCCTTCCTTTGGGTCGACCTAGGCACCACGACAGTTCTTGCCCACAGTACCAGAGGTTGCATTCGGGACACTGGCTAAGCGATGGAACGCCAGTGGCTCCGAGTCGTGGTGAAATTTTCAGGCAAGGCAGACATGCGACCATGTAGGCATGGCGAGAGCACGACTGGAACGGAACGAGCTGAGACACGGGACAATCCCTGCTCAAGCATATGACGGTGTTACATGAGATGCACACCGTCGTCAACACCTCGCAGGATGGACATGGCCTGCAAGAAGAGTAGGTGTCTACGTTGGCGGGAGGAAAACCATTCAATTTGAGACGTTCAAAAAAGTCCTGACAAAGATTCATCACGTCGGTCAAATAGGCCAGTGGGCGTCAAGAAAAAGAAACACCACTTTACCTGCAAAACGAGAGCTCGGCGTGAATACCCTATCTCATCTAGCATCCTCAATGATTCCGAGAGATATGTCTGGATCTCCTTTCGAGCATGCTCGATTTGACTCGTTTCTATGGGAAGACTGGGTTGACCATCGCATTCCACAGTCTCTGTTTGAATGTCGAGGACCACTCGCTGAATTTGCATCCCAGGTACATCTTGGCAGAAGACAATCTTGAGCAGGGAAGGATATACATAGTCATCGAGATATAGTATCTTTGCCTGGCGACAATTGATGTCGGAAGGACTATTTGGGCCTGCTCCAGCGAGCTTGAAGGCATAATCGGCGAGTCCCGCCAAGCGAGGAAGAGCACGCTTTGCGTGGGTGCCGGGAGTCCCGATATTAGCGAGAATTGTGCGCAATGATGATTCAGATTGGGACATGATGTGCACGACGATTATGATGAGTGTGCTCAGGAGCAGACTATAGGGGTTAGTAACATTGAAGCAAAATCTAAATAGAGCCATAGGGGTTCTGGTCGCGTCGTAGGGGACCACACACCAAAATTAGTTCTTGAATCTTCCCCAGTCGCAGTGCAGCAGACCGACGTTACAGTCATGAGCAGATAACCTCCGAAGGGGGCCGAGTTTCGTACGACACAATCATCACTTGATTGCACCCGAGGAAAGTATGGGTCTAGGAGTATTAAGTTACGAAGACGTCCAACTACCTACAGATACAGATCGTCTGGCCCCCGTAGTTACACGGTGACTTCAACTTGCACCCCTACTGCGTACCTGCCAGTGGGCCGGTTCCAGTAGCAAGCGGCGCATCCACCAAGCCACAGCATGCAAGGTCTACAAGAAGTCGTGCCGCAATCTGGACATCGCCCACGTTCTGCACACTCCGCACAAAGTGGTTTGTGTGGTCTGGCGCAGAATTGCTCCTGACACTTGTCTAGTACAACCTCCAACGGTATGGGCCCTTCGCAGATTCCCATCGTGTCCGGCCCCATAAATGAACTCCGGTCTTCTTCTGCACAATCGTTGCACAATGTCGTCCGACCGCAGTCGCCGCAGTATCCGATGTACTTGCACTCGTGGATGCAATACCCCCGCGTGCATTGTGGGCACCACTTGATACAGGGTTCCATCTGTGGGGCCTTGCAGTCGTCGCAGAGCCAACAGCGCATACACACGCACGAGACACCACCCGCGGGAGAGCACAAATCACAGATGTTCAAGCGTTTATCCTTCCAATTTCTCGACGACCAACACTTCATGTTGGCGCACTGGTGCCCTAGGTCTTGTCCTCCAAGGCAGTAAGAGCATATTGTTGCCATTGGTGGGTGCTCTCGAGCACTGTGAGGAATGGCTTTCCTTGGAGTCCGGTCCAAAGTTTCCTTGGGCCGACCCAGGCACCACGACATTTCGACATCACAGTACCAGAGGTTGCATTCGGAGCACTGGCCGACCGGCGGGACCATCAGCCCATTTTGTAGGCAAGGCAGACATACGACCGTGTATGCGTGGTGAGAGCACGACCGGAACGGAGCGAGCTGAGATACGGGACAATCCCTGCTCAAGCAAATAACGGTCGCACATGAAGTGCACACCGTTGTCAACACCTCGCAAGATGAACATGGCCTCCTGGTGAAAGCAGAATTGAAGGGGGGAGAAAAGCCATTCGATTCGGGATATTCCAAAAATTCCTGAAACAGATTCGTCATGTCGGTCAAATGGGCCGGGCGTGAAGAAAAAGAAATCCCACTTTACCTGCCCGACGCAATCGCTGTTTCGGCGTGAATACACTATCTCATACATTGTCTCCTCCAGCACCTCCAATGAGTCTGACAGATATCTTTCGGTCTCTTCTCGAGCATGCTCGATCTGATGCGTTTCGATGGGAAGACTGGGTTGACCATCGCATTCAACGGTCTCTGTTTGAACGTTGACGATGACTCGCTGAATTTGCACCCCAGGAACTTCTTGGTAGAAGACAATCTTGATTGGGGAAGGCACATCCTCATCGAGGAATAATATCTTTGCCTGGCGACCATCAATGTCTGAGGATACAATATTTAGGCTCGCTCCGGCGAGCGCGAAGCTATGATCGGCGAGTTCCGCCAAGCGAGGAAGCGCACGCTCCGCGTGGGCGGGAGTCACTATATTGGCGATAATTGCGAGCAATGGTGAGTTGGATTGGGACATGACAATTAGGATGGGTGTGCTCAGTAACAGACTACCATAACTTTAGGCCGTAAAGAATATATAGGAACTAGGTGTTTTTCAAATTACCTTGCAACGACTCCGATTCTAAATAGAGCCAAATCATTGTCGTTTTTGGTCGACACTGACGATCGTGACTCGCTTCGTTCAAAAAAGAATTCGAACCTGATGCATAGTACAAGATCAATTGCAACACCCCAGCAAGGTCTTTGTGACCCCAAGGGCAATGTATATTTTACTTTGGGTCCAGCAATATTGTAAATATGCGACGTTAGTAGTGAGTGTACAAATGTAGTCCGTTGATCCGGAAGAGGTGATGGTATGCGGTCTAATGGCTAATGTATTGACAGACAAACGAAACCTCGGGAAAATCGACCTCCGCTCGAAGCAGGTCATCATGATTGCCCTTCAACTCCGCATTCGTGAAATGATTCCAACTAGAATGAACATCCATCAGCTCATTGACCACCTTGGTTGTTGGCCTGAATACACGAAAACACGTACGTGCTGGCGTCTCCATACAGCAAGGCGCTGCTCTTGATGACCTGCTTCCCGTTCTTGCATCGCTTGCATTTGAATGTGTCGTGTGTGTCGCAAATCGTGTTCTCGTTGAAAGTGAAGAGTTGTCGAAGAGACTCGAGCGAGAAGTGTCTCTCTGCGTCCTCTTTCTCGTCCACAACTGCGGAGGACAGCGCCTGCTTGGAAGCTTGTCGCTGGAAGATCTTTTCTTCGATCGTTCCCGTGGAAATAAATCGGTAGACAAAGCCTGCGCGTAGGTCAGTCATGATGCCGCGGAATGATTTCGAAATATGGCATACATTCTTTCTTTTGCCCATCACGCCACACGCGAGCAAGAGCCTGTTGATCGGCAGCAGGGTTCCAATCTTGAGAGTCTCGTTGGTTATTTGCCTACGCATAGCGAACGAATGCACATACCGGGGTCAAAAAGAATCAAACGATTTGCACCAATGAGATTTATACCGCATCCTCCGGCCTTCGAAGAGAGCAGGAAGATAAACTCCTTCCCGTTGGGGTCATTAAACTGGTCAACAAATTTTTGACGTTTCGTGATTGTCATAGTCCCGTCTAAACGGAAAAACCCATACCTGGCAGTACGATATGAAAATTATTCAATAAGAAAAGGTTCAGGCGTAACGTACTTTTTGCTTCGGCACAGCTTCTCAAAGAGGTCGAGTGTCTGTGTATAATTGCTAATGAGCACGATCTTGTCGTTCGTTGTAGTCTTGATTTGATGTAGGAACCTGTAGAATGAAAATACGATCGGACACACGGCGATGAGAATCGAGCAAAGAGCAAAGAGAAGGACAATCACCTCTCCAAGACGACAAATTTGCCACCCCAATCACACCTTACGCCTCTGTCTTGATTTCTCCCTCCCCTACTACTGCTGCCGCTGCCGCCACCACTACCAGAAGCGCCTACGAATCCCTCAGGAATGAGTGCTTCTGAGCCTCTGAGATCGTTCGGCAGGTTAAGTAATTCAGGATGATTACACAGTTTCTTCAATATATTGATGGCTTTCAGAGGTTGTGATTCAGTGCCACGTAGCAGGGCCTTGATTTCAGGGGATGAAATGAAAAGGCGATATAAGGACAATTGGAAGGTGGATAGTTTGCAAAACACGACGTGTTCATACTTGACAGGTACTATGGGCGAGTCCAGACGTCAGCGCTGGATTATAACAACAAGAGCAGACACTCACAATACTTTGACAATAGATCGTTGGTACGCCGGATGATGAACTTTGTCACGAGCCCACCGAGCTCTTTGAGCTTCCTCTCGGATTCGGCTTGCACCTCGGTTGACGAACTTGCATCCCGACCACGGATGATAGCGTTCTCAAAGTTTTTCCTGAAATTTTCGCGCGTACCCAGGAAATTGGGGTTGGCGAAATTCAGAAGGGAGAAGTACTCTGAAAGATCGTTCTAAATCAAAGTAGAAGTATCGAGGCATTAACAGTGGGTAGCATATATGCGACTGCAAAAGGAAAAACAGGATACCTGAATGGGTGTACCCGTTAATATAACACGGCGTTTGACATCGAGTGCATTGAGAGACTGGAACGTAAGGGAGTCTGCATCAGGAGAATATGCATAGTGAGCAATGGCTCCGTTTCACAATTGACACAGGGAAAGCGAGGACCACAGACCAGAATTCTTGAGTCTGTGTCCCTCGTCGCAGAGCAGCAGACCGATACTACAGCTGGCGAGATGAGCTGATAACGTCCGAAGGGTTTCGTATGATACGATCATCACTTGATTGCGGTCAAACGACGTGTCCACGAGTGATAAATGCTTCATGAAGCAAGGACGAACCTGGTTGTGTAACATTTCGTCCTCTAGCTTCTACCCATCTCCCTACTTTCTCTAGTAGTTCGGCTTTCCCGCCCTTGCCGTCAATTGCCAGCGCAGAAATCGTATCCTTTCCCAGCCATTTCACTGGATTGTTGTTGAAAATGCTGCTGGATTATCATGAGGAAGACGACATGCCTAATTCGTTTGCCCAGTTCTTGACCAGACTGGAAGGACATGCTATGATACACTTTTCAATAGTCGGCTTTCCAGCGTGCGGAGACTGTTTAACTAGAGTCCATAGAAGGGCGATGCACTGAAGGGTTTTACCGAGCCCCATCTCATCGGCCATGATACAACCGTACTGGTTGTCCACCAACATTCCTGTCGTGCATTTATACAGGAACTATGGATCCACAAATGAGCATCTGTGCAAGATAACCCGTAAACAGTTACCTTGACACCCTCGATTTGATGGGGACGAAGTACTTTGGAAAGGCGGGGATCGATGACGACGGGTACTTTGGGGATAGCCTCCTTCTTGTCTTTGCCTTCGCCCAAGAGCGCGCGGAGACTCTTGTGAGGATTGTACATTCCAGCCGTCTTTTCTTGTGCCTCCTTTGTCGCGCGTTCCTTGGCTTCCTCCTTCTCCCTCACCTTCTTTTCCTCGTCAGTCTCTCGGTCGTCTATGGTCGGGTCGTATAATACGATTGCGTGGTCTTCCATCGGGTCGTGTAATGGCCGCGGAATGATCTTGGCCTGTGGACGAATACCGAGGGATGCGCCAGTCGAGACGAGGGGGACGATTTGCCCACTCTTGTTGGTCATGGTCGGCATCGAGAACCTGCGGACCGTCATCTCGAACGGCTTTGGCTTGTACACGGGAAAAGTCTTGATGGCAGCCTTGAGCTCCTCCTCGTTGAACGTGCCATCCTTGTCCTTGTCCTTTTTCTTTTTCTTCTTTCTCGCGTCGTCCGAGTCCGAGTCGTTCTCGTCCCCCTGAGCCTCTTTGTAGGAGACGCGCTTGCGTTTACGGGCCGGCTGTACGCGTTCGTTGGATACTAGGACTGTTGGTGGCTTGAATGGCTTGTAGACGCGGGTGCTTTCTTGGAGACGGTCCACGACGCGCCCGTCCGTCGTTGTGGGTGTACGCCTGAGCATGAACGTGTTGCTGTGGACGAGTCTGAGAATTACATATATATGCGCGCGACGCGTAAAATCAACACGTGACCAGCTATCAACACTACTCTCATGAGCGACGAAGCACTTCCGATGTGGAGACCATCTCCTTCGCCCGAGGAATCCTGGAGCGATGCCTCGGGCGCGAACGAGGACGGAGAGTGGCCAGTAAAAGCAGTTGTAGGCGAAGAGATACGCCTTGACGGCACCCCAAGGTGAGACGCGCTACACCGCGATCAACCACACCTATCTCAGCGCGTCTTCACAGATACGAAGTACGTCCTCATCCATCGCCCGTCGCTTGCGCCCAATTTACCTGCTTACTATGATGTGTAGGTGAGGTGGGAGAACTGGCACCGTAAAGGTGACGACTCGAACACAACTTGGCAAACGGAAGACTTTTCAAAGACGATCCTCTTGCCATGGAAGCGAACACAGAAGCGCCTACGTACCCACATCGCAGGTCTCTCCTTCGACATGAATGTCCCGTGGCCGGACGACGCCATTCACAAGCGCCCCACCGAGCATCGCCGACAGGCGTACGAAGAGAAGCAAGAGAGGAGGCGTCGTGCAGGTTCGATTCGGACCAACGACTGGGACGCAGAAATAGAAAGCGCATATAGGAAACTGCAAGAACCCGAGAGGGGCGAATCGAGCTCCAAACTCAGAATGAGGCGAAGCAATCAGGGGTCATTCTCTGGCGCGCCTGCTCAATCGACACCTTCGCGCTTGAGCCAAGGAACGTCTCCGACTTTGACTGTTGCCTCGCGTGATCTGTCTGTCTCTGCTGCACCTGCAGCTAAATGGCGTCGTGGTCGACACAAGATTGGTAGCCCGTCCTCCTCGTCACCTAGATCATCTACGACAGTGTCTTCGGCAATTTCTCGTAAAGGAAGGAAGGCATTAACTCCTAGTTCTGCTGGGTCTTCCAGGGAGCTTGAAATTGCACAAGCTACACTCCCCTCTGTCGTTATCTCTCAACCAACGTTGTAAATACACTGCTTGCCCGTGTGGTATACAATCTGACTCTGCGTGTTAGGCGAGGGCGTATCTCATCAGCATGGAACAAGGCGGCAAGAGAAGCCGGGGCTGCGATGGTTCGCATATGTCCCGATATTGTTGATGAGGATGTTCCACGTAACCTCCGCAAGTTTCGATACATGGAAAAAGGTTACGTTTTCAGGTATGTCTGTTTTTCACCGGTGTATAGCATATTCAGATTATACAGCCACCATGAACTGGAAGTGATTTTCAAAGCATCTCGTGGCGTGTTCACGGTCTGTGATTGCATGACTTGCTCAGACGATTCAGCTTGCTCTTGCCGAGACTTTGCTAGTTTTTTTGACCTAAGGGGCGAAGCTAGCATCTCTGCCTACTCAAAGGTAATTTTGTCGACTCGTCCGGAAGTACAATTGAAAGAAATGTGTAGGGTCTATTTACATTTGAAGTCCCGCGAGGTATCGATGTCATCGAATGCAACAAGGTTCGGTATATCCAGTTTATGCTTTTTGTTGCTGAAATGTTTTAATGATGAATAGTACTGCGGCTGCGACAATGAATGTGAGAATCGTGTCGTCCAACGTCCTCGCAATGTCGGCCTTGAAATTTTTGACACGAAACGATGTGGGTGGGGCGTACGTGCTTTGGAAGACATTCCCCGGGGAAAGGTTCTCGGGACATACTCAGGGTAACATTATCTTTTGGCTTTGCTGAACCGTTGCTGATGGTGTTCTGCGCAGGACGTTGATGTAAGTACAACAGCCTCCACACACATAGGCACAGGCTGAACGACCACAGCCAGAGGGATGACGTGAATGAGTTGCCCGAGGAACATCATGGGTATCTCTTTGACCTTGATAGTACGGAGGTCACAGACTCGGAGAACCCGGGTGGAAAGTACACTGTGGACTGTTACGAATGTGGTAAGCATTCGGTCATGACCGTGATCATGAATTGACTTTTCCCAGGTAATTGGACGCGATTCATCAAGTGGGTGCTTATCTTGCCCGCCGTCGTGTTTTACTGAAACATCTCTCGGCGATAGCCATTCATGCAGCCCAAACATGCAGGTCTTTTGTGCGGTGTATGATACAATCCCCTACGTAAGCTGGACCGCGGTGATGGCGGCCAATCGCTGACGTCTAATCACAGGTGAATATGCCGTACGTAGCGTTCGCAGCGACTATCAATGTCCCGGCGGGCACGGAGCTGACGATTGACTATCATCCGTACGCTGAGGAAGACAAGAAAGGGAAGCGACCAGCGAAGGGAGAGGAGTGTGCGTGCGGTGCGGTAATGTGTCGGGGCTGGTTCAGGATGTGAACAGGGCGGTCTAAGCGATAGAAGCATGATAAGCACATTACGTTGATCGAACCGTTAATCGTCGTCGACACGCGTGAGCTTATCTCGGTGCGGTCGCACGACCTACATAAGCCAGTGAGCATCCTCAAAAAATTTGGCTCAGAGGGGAACGAGGAGGTACTTTTATTAGTTCCCGGGCGCCGTGTGGTGGTAGCAGAATCGCAGTGACAGCCTAAAGAGGTGCAATAAAATGAAATGCATTGGCCTGCGGCCTTCAAGACAACTGTGTGAACATTGTACTAGTAGTACCCTCCCCCATCCCTGCTTCACTGATTGACTTTCTCTCAACCAACACTTTGCAATGTTCTTCGTCGAGTCTTTCAGTGAGCTCCTTGGATATACCTCCATGGCTTGTTGGTTGGGAGCACAATTTCCGTGAGTCACCATTGCGCCATCAGTCTTGCCCAAGACACCATCTGATTCGCGCGATACGCGCAAGCCAAATCTTGGAAAACATAAAGCAACAATCTTGCGAAAGTCTCGCGCTACCCTTCTTGTTCAATTGGATGCTCGGTACGCTATCACTGCACCACGTTCAGTTCAATCTCGGGATCCAAGTGTTGACCTGTCTCCGCAGGAGATGCTTCCAATCTCATTGGTTGCCTCCTTACGCATCAGTTGCCCTTCCAGGTGTGCTTGGTCCTCTCCGAACCCATTTTCTGATGCTAATCGTCGGAACAGACGTATCTCGCGACGTACTTTTGCTTTGTAGACTGTTGTCTGCTCTATCAGTACTTTTACTTCGGCGGCGGCCCCAAGGTTCCCCCAATCACCCACCCACGTGCGCGTTCTCGCTCCTCCGCTCGGCGCCCAGCTATCGATGCATCCCATTATCGTACCCTGTCTAACACGGTATGTCACATCACCGCAGCAACCGCGCATGCCGATACCCACCCGGAACATCGTCGCCCGAGGAAACTCAACACCGAGATGTTGACGGAAGAACACCCCGCGATCACACGCGCGTGCGAAGAGCCCCAGGACGAAGTCGGTGATGCTGTTCTCTCTGCCCTTTCCGGGAGCACCTACTCTGAGAATGGGCGGAGGAAAAGGGTGTCTTGGAGCCAGGAGAGAACAGAACAGTTGTCTGGCGGCTCTACTTTGCGCCACGTTGCTCCCGTGGTGTCAGGGACGCATCGTCACACACCCTCTTCTGCAGCCACGCTGCTTGCAA